>JACXVL010000049.1:42425-257761 GCA_014898675.1 Athelia sp. TMB | reverse complement strand
ACCTTCAGCAGCATGGCGCAGAGGAAGCGCGCGGGGCTCATAACCCCGAGGTCACAGGATCGAGACCTGTTGCTGCTATGATTTTTTGCACTTTTGGGGCCATCGACAAGAGGTCGGGGGGTATTTGGATATGAAACATTGAACGGTCCGCATATGTGCAGCTTCAGGTGGAAGTCATTCACCACGACAGCGTTTATCTTCGTAAGATTATGACCAGTGTAAAAGAAAGGCGATGCTTCATCATTGCCGTCGTAATTGCGTCCCATTATTTGTGCATGCATGACTTGAAAATTTGAACTTATATTATACATGAGGCTTGCGACTCGCTTCTTGCAGCCTCAGCTTCTCGACTCCCAGCTTCTTGCCTCCAAAGTCTACCCCCAACGCTCCATGGCGAATTCCTGCCTGAAAAAAACCTCCCGAGGTACCCTCCGCCATCAAGGATTATGGACCATCGAGGCTCCAAGATATGCAAGGAATGAAATTCGGCTCCAGCCATGATATCTATGCAATGTCCGAGATGTCATTTCAAATCATTGCCGACACTAGTGCAAGGCACGTAGGTCGCGCTGTTGAGAATGTCGTGGGGTGAAGTTCGCCTCTTGGGGACCCCGTCGGCAAGTGAGAGATGACTGCGGAGGACCACGGGTAAGATGTGAAAGGCTGGCCCATTGGTCTAGAGAGTTACGGATCCCTTTTGTTGTTCGGACAACATGGATTCATCGACGCTAGCTGCGGCTTCCAAAATTTGGTCCGCATCCGTGCCAAGATTGTGCTTCGCATCGATTTTGATTCCTTGTAGGTATGAGGGATCCCGCCTGAATAAGGCATGAGAAACATTGCGCTCGGCCCCAAAGGCACTGTACACGCACCAAGTTCGCCAATGATCGAATTGCTTTTGGTTCAGATACTCCCTCCACTCATCCTTCTTGACCTCCTGCCGAAATTGCGCGTGCTGCAGCAACTCAAGATGGTGCAAAGCATGGGGGTAACTGCTCACGGAAAGTATCAGCTTAGTTCGTAGTTTGATAGTTCAAAGGGGGAAGCTGCCAGCAAATGATATTGTGCTTACTCACTGGATAAACCTTGCGTATTCCTTCTCGCTCCAATACTTCAAGTAAGCTAAATAGTTTATAAACGCAGGATCGTCCAGAATACGCTGCTGGCCCAGAGTTTGCAGATAGAATGGGTTCGCCAGAGATTGGACAAACTCGAGCTCTAGTTCAAACCTTGTACGATTGATTATCCGAGGATCCGAGAGATCTGGAGCAGGAGGCGAAGTTGGTTCCTCCATGAGTGCGTGAAACAAGAAAATCAATTGATACCGAACCACTTCTGGTTCAAACTCACCATATCATGGCGCCACGTCTTCTCTTCTGCGGCAGCAGCCGCCGGCCAGCAATGAAGGCAAATGCACTCAAGCGCATACAAGGACAGAGCATCCACTTAGCGATTGTCGCCAAAACTTGGGTATCGAGTACAACTGACGACAAGTTACCCCAACAAACTGCCAACCAGACGTCATGATGCTCGACGTACAAAACCCGCCTGTCTTGAAAATGCCTCGGGACCGACCTGCATCGCACATGTACAAGTAATACCAACGATATCTCTGGCCATTGTTCTCAGGCCGTCTCCTTTTCTTCGCCCTCGCTATTGTGCTGTATCCACTAAAATGTCTAGGAAATATGTTCTAATGACAGTCATAGGTGTACTTCGTCATTGTGGTGAGTAAAGTACGGAGCAGAGGCAACCGACCAGTGCTTACCCGTGTTAGGCCTTTATTGTGCTGGCTGTACAAGGGTCAGTGGCACCATCGCTCGGCTTGTTGGTGGGAACGTATTAAACCGCCCCTCTACCATACGGATTCTTCTGTCACAAAATGTGGAAAGTCAGTCCAGGAAACGCAATAACTACCTCCGTCAATGTGAGTCTCCCCTCAACTACTGTCCCGGCGAGGGCGACTAGAAGTCTCATCATCTCCGAAGTGCATATCTGCCCTAGCTGCGTTTACGGCGCTTGTCGGTGAGCGCTGTGGCGGGGGCCGGAGGCCCCGCCAGCGGCAGGCCAGTCGGAGCGGAAGTCGGAGGTTCCCGCGTAGTTGCCGTCGCATCATGTCGCAGCATGATAGCACACAACCAGACCACCACGTCGGTGCATTCGAATTCGCTCAGCGCGCTACGCGCACCGTCGCCCCCCAGCAGCCGCCAGCCACCCCGGCTGTCCCAGCGCCAATGTCTTAATCTTCTGCCGTTGACTCTCATATACCATGTTCTCAAGATGGTAGGATCGCACTGCCAGTCGTTTCTTAAAGACACCCTCTTCTGTTCTATCGGGTGCCCAGACGACGAAGTAGTGGGATGAGGGAGCTGCAGGACTTTCGGTTGAAGACATGACTGGTCAGAGAAAACGGGGCGGACCGCAAATGGATTGAAATCGGTCTGGTACTGCCGCAAATTTCCTTTTTACGCGGTGACGCGCTTCTTTCTCCTTCGTTGATTACGGCTTCTCGTGCTGCTCTGTTGAAGCCGTCGAGGAAAAGCGCAGCCTATCCAAATCACATCCTTGTGTAACCTGAATTCAAGAGCCATCCGGGGCGCATCTCCAGATTCCGGTGCCCCCCCCCCCACAGAGTTCAACCAGGCGAACCAGTTTTGACAGGATCTAATATATTGTAGTACACCATATTTCGGACTGCAGCTGGTCTCTATTATATCAGTGGAAACACGAGCTATATTTATAGATTTGACGCGTTGGAAGTGGAAACTCGACATTAAAATTAGGCGACACGTGCTGACTTGATCTCGCTATCAGATTTTCTCAGCGCAATCCATCGATTCCCATCTCCCAACGTCCATGATCTAAAACTCAAATTCCTCTTGCCATTCTCTCACCGTCCCTCGGAGATGGCGTATTTTTCTATCGTTGCAGGTATGTAAACATGTTGTATAGAGCTACTAATATCCATACATTTCATCGAGGTTGGGCCAGCGGATCTCGTCGAGAGGAGTAATGTTGGTGTCCATCCAATCAAATATGCCGGGCGGCATATCCGGATGGATGGCGAGGAAGAAATCGTGTGGGTGGATGATCGCCGGTCGCTGATTTGTGGCCTTTGGAATCCAGTGCGCGGCATTCAAGGACTGCAAGTACTGGAAGTACAGCCGCGCGGCTGCGAGGTACGTCTCGGCCATGTCGCGAGTCATTCCACTTTCGCGCTATACACAGGGAATAAACGATTCGGTCAGCGCCCACCCACGAAGAGAGAGCAACTTACAATTACATGCTCGGCGCTGAGTGGCAAGGGAGACGGGGCAAAGTGTACGAATATGGTGTTGCTGAAAGCATCACGATATTAGTTCATTGAGTTGGAGGCGCCATTCGCATGATGGACATACGGACGGGGCCCACATGTGCACGGTCTATTCGGGCATATCTCCCGCGAGCTGTGGCGGGGATGAGCGCGTGTCGGTGGTGGAATCTGACATTTTACTTACAAGTCCATAGTAACAAAAGCGCCTGGCGCTCTTGGTGCTATAGGCTGTACAAGTTCACGGCGTGAAGAGGGTCTGTGTGATGATTGTTGTTCTGTAATTGCGTGCCATAATAGACGAATGAAGTCACTCACTCTGATGAGGAACGGCAGCGAGGGGTTGAGCTTATAAGTCCGGGCATTGTCGAATGGGATGAATGTACATCAGTTAAGTGCTGCTTATATATCCTTCGCCGCCAGCTTCACGGGTCGATGATGACTCCGACGCATGCCCTTGCCACAATTTGACGGTACAGAAGGATAGCGCAATATGAATTAAAACCTTTTGACACGATGAGCTAATAGAGGGCTAGACAACCCAGACAAAATCATACGTGCCTCGCCAAGTGGCATGCATCACCTGTCAAAATTCATTGAGGCATGGTGTTAGGCCAAAATGGGGGTCGCCCATCCCTGAATTTCTCGTTGGAGTGGCAACCAGGTGGCATCCTCGAGGTGTCGCGAGTGTAGATATGGACAATCGGTACGTCCACTGAAACCCAAATACCAAGCAGTATAATAAGAGTTCGTTACGGAATCTAGATGCGCTGATATGAGTATAGGGTCGCGTGGTCCGCAATATTAATGTCAGGACAATCAGCAGGTAGCCACAATGGCCCGAAACAGTCCGATCACCCTGAAGCGTGCTTAAGATGACACGAGTTTGAAGCGATACACGAGATTATACAGCCCAAGAGTAGTTTCGAGTCACCAGGAGGCTCGGGACTCGCTGTACCAGATGCAGGTCCAAGCAGAGCCCAACAGTTGGGTAGACGGCTCAGTCAGGTTGATGGGATCCGCGATAGCAAACTTGCGGGTAAAGTTGTGAGATGACTTCCTATACATCATATATCACCCCTGACACGTAGACGTCACATCTCTTCTGTGATTAGCATCGGCGAGGTAGAGAGGTTGTACTTACGCCGTTCATTGATATTGTTATGTGGAGACTCACTTACGCCGGCGTCCTGTTATTGTAAGTATGTCTGTCAATGGCAGAATTTTGGTAGGATTACGCTCCCACTCATATCTCAAAGTTGTTACTCGAAGACAGTTGTATCTGGCGCCTTTGCGATGTGAAGTGATTGGATAGAAGAGCCCCACCAGGACTTTCGGTTGGAAACATGACCATCGGCGGAAGACCGTCAAATTGGGTCCGCTGCCAATTAGCCTTTTATTACAAGTCCTCAGTCTAGGGTCCTGCTCCAGCATGTTGACTCATTGAGATTTCACCTCATCCTCGTTCGACATCGATATTCCTTCACAACCGCATACTTCATGTGCGAACGACCGCTCTCAAAGAGCCCTTCAAGTATATCAATCTCGGGACAAAAGGTGAACAAAAAGCAAGTCAATTTGCAATTGGGACTCGGAATTTCAATTTTCAAAGACCGCCAGCTTCTTGGACGTGCCTAATTTATGTACTTCCTGTAACACCGCTTCTGGGCAAGGCTTCGATTGTCCTGGATATCATTTTGTGGTAATATTCTATTGTATATGCTGCCTTGCCGACCAGGAGATTCAACCAACGAACTTGAAAGAAACCTGTTTCTCGCGCACGCTCAGGGCACCATCTCACACCTATCGGACCATGTTTCCCATTTGTTTTCTCGCCCCATTTCCATTGCTTTGTCTCTGTCTTGAAACGTGTCTTTGCCTCAACTTTGCGCCAACAGATGCTTCTGACAACCCATCAATCATGGAACTCGATCTTGTGCCTATGTCCGATTTGGCGTGATGACTCGACGAGCGTGTGCCCTGCGCATTCAATCTTGGAAGACCCCATATTCGTCGATAAACACGTTTATGCTGTAAAGTGCGCCGGCAAATCAACACTCCGAGACTATTACTCCAGGCCTTGGAACTTCGAGACCGTATAAAGCTGCCAAGGTAATCGACCCCCCTCCTCGATACTCACACTTGTCCTCAAACCAGCACCGCTCAAGCTTCCTTCCTGTCCACCTGATACCACACGATGTTACCCTACCTTTGTCAAGGTTGTCACGCGCATCCTTCATATAGCTTTGATCCTGTGTCTTTTGATTTAAAGCAAATCCCGTACTACGAGCATCATGATCTGCCAGTGTACGCCAACGCAATGAGGCCTGGCGCGCCCCCCACCGCCTTCTGGAATGGCCTCGACGGAACCTCATCCGAACAATCCATGGATGGGTATCATTCAACGTGCGACCCTTCACTAAAGTATGTAGTCATCGTTCATTTGTATAAACTGTGCTCACGAAACCCAGCTTTGAAGTGAATCTCCCGCCCCAAGGCTCGCCACTCGAACTGCCTCCTTTCGTCCCGGGAAATTACGAGTCGTTAGTTTATTGTTGCTATCCTATGGGTACGTGCTGACTATAATCTTATGCCAGCCTGGCCGACGCTCTGGGCGAAAGCTCGAGCGCTTTCCTATTTGACCAGAATGAGGGAGCGGATATGGTAATCTTATCATGGCTACACTTCACGATCCCTGCTGATTACTTCTTCCTCAAGGTTTTTGGGGACTACGTGCCAATCAGTCCCATCCCCTCCTCCTCAATTAGTGTTGATGGCCCCGAGCCATTGACTCTATCAACGTCATCTTTTACAGATAACATCAACAGAATCCTCGACTCTCCCGTTCATGGACCCCCAGTGGCGGGCGCCGATGTCACGCCCTGGTCCAATTCCACGCAACACCCTTCGCAGCTGCCAGCCATTCCCTCATCTACCTTCACTGACGCCTGTTCTCCGCACGCTGCACTTTCCAAGCGCAAGAAATCAGCTGTCACTCGCCCAGGTGCCGGATCCCGTCGCAGTGGTCGTTTGGTGGGCAAAACTACCCGTTACGAGCCGTACTCCGAGGAGTCGGAGCCGATCAAGAAGAAGGGCAGAAAGCCCAAAGCGAAGACCCCTCGCCGTGCGCACGTCCCCGCCAAAAGAGCCCCGTGCGCCTGGCCGGGCTGCGTTGAAACATACAATCGTCAGGAGGATGCCAATCGACACTTCCGCAGCGTTCACCTTGGGATAAAGCACCCCTGTGATTATTGCTCCGAGGACTTCAGTCGCCCGGACGCCCTCCGCAGGCACCACAAGAAGGATCGATGTTACGGGTGCTAGTGAGATCTGTGGAGGAGCACCCGTTGCCAGCCGAGCTAGCACAGGCTCTTACCTCTCTTTGGTCTCGAATATCGTTTCTGATTGCGTCTCTTGCACCTGAATCATGTATATACTTTGAAATGTAGTCGCCGATTTTGTGCTTGATTTCATCGTCTGAGTCTGAGCATAATTGAAAGTACTGATGCGATGTGAGTGAAAGATAAGAAGTCCGATTACTGCATGCGACTTGCGCGATGTATTCATACAAGAACTTGACATCATGGCATTTGTACAGTGAGCTCATGCGTTGCATCTTCACCTCAGACATACTGGACAATTACTACTACGAAGGACTCGTATAGCCTAAAGACTTTCGGTTGAGAGCATGGCTAGTCAGAGAAGAGCCACGTCACTATGAAAATAGGCCCGGACCCTTCCGGACCGCCCCCAGCCTCAGACCTCTACCTTTTCGCTTTTTCGACGCCCAACTCTGTACCCCATCCGCGAGTCCCTTCCTTCTCCTCTTCGGTCAGAGTGATTCCAAAGTACTATCCAGGCCTTCAACTCTCTCTTCTTCTGTGGTACATTCGACCACTACGACAGCCTGCATCAGGAATTGTCATTCTTCCGGTTCCCCAAGTACCCCAGGCCCTCAGGAGTGTGCACTTTCCAGAGAACGTTTGGAAGCTGTAAGTGATGCTTTGTTTATGAGGCTACGCTCGCTGAAACAATGTCGTGTCCTATAAGCTCCCACGCGTATTTCTCTCGCTGCTCTGGTTTTGTGATGGCGCCATTGCGGGATCTCTGATGTACCATTTCAACTCATATCGTTTAGGAATGCCCAAATTTTTCTCCAGCACACACCCCACTGTGTTTCGCTGACTTCTGTGCGCCTTTGGAAGCTAGTGGGGTCGCCACCGAATGATGCTGTTCACACTTGCTGCAGCCGTTTTAGTCGGCAATGCTGTGGTTTATTCTGGGGCGCGGCGTTATCTTGAAATTGCTTAAGGTGTCCATGAAAACGGAGCCACTCGTGCCTCGTGCTCCTCGGAGCTCTTGCTTCCTTAGTGCAGCGCGAACATATGCTGCAGCTCTGGCCCTATGTCACCGTCAGCTCCAATCGTTCACAGCGATTGTGAATACGCCGCATCCGCTTCTGCATCGTTCATCAGCGACTGGTCTATATTGGATAATGAAACAAATCCAGCAGTACTGTTCACAGTGGCGGCTTGCGCTCTTGAGCTCAAAAGTTTCACATGTGCCGTATGACGGGGAGTTGTGTGCAACGATCTATGTTCGATCTATGTTGGACGGTCAGCGGTTCGATTCGGTGGACAAAATATGCTATGCTGATTTCCTCGGCGATGAAGTACCTCTAAATGCTGCCGAATTCGCAGTAGTCAAGCCCTGCGGAATCGAAATACCGGCCGACATAAGTAATAGGCCCTAATATACATTCGGAGTATTCGGATGGCGCATGCTTACGGCCTTGACTGACATCAACACCTATCCCTCGGGTTATAAGCCCTGCCCAGGCACGCTTTGGATTATCAGTTAAGGGTGTTCGGGAAATTCAGGCTCGCCCCCGTTTTATCTGCCCCATGGACTGTATCTGCAGGCGAATTTAGCATTTGTTGACGGGTTCCGATCAGGAAGGGGGGAGGGGATTCTCAAGCTCTCCCAGTCATTGGACAATTTTTCCTATTAGTCTTCTGCGAGCAAAAGTTGATTGAATTCAACGGATCACGAACAATCTCGATGAACCCCCGTATGATTCCCAGTGCTCCCCTTTTAGCACTCTGACTCGAACACATTCGCGCGCTCTGCGATTTGCCTGTGACTTTTGGGCCACATTGGGTTTAGTAGGCTCAAGGGCTCAGGGTCTGGACAATAGGCACGTCCATAATGTAATGGAGATTGGAAGTGATCTGGCAAGACACTTCAGGCCTCGATGGGCCGCAAACCTATAAAGCGGTACCGTATCGGGAGTTCGTTGGTACCCACATCTGTGCTTAAGCCACCTATCTCAGTATTTTATTGCAATCAAAACCACAACACCTTCCTCTCATGTTCTTTCAACTTTGTTATCGTCCCTGTCGATATCTTGATTGTTACTGACCCGGTGGGCATCTGCATCGTGGTAGATATGTGCCAAGCCTTGTTACACCGATGCCTTGAAGACTTACGCTAAGCCATGTACAGCATCCTGAACTCAATATCCATGTGCTCACCAAAACGGACGCAGTGATCATACTGAGGGCCAAGAACCTTCCACCGCGAGTCGTCTATAAAACGTATCGGACCCTTAGGGCTTGCAGTAGCCGGGACTAGTAGACTTGCGAGAGGCATGTGTGTGGGTTCGGTGTATTGGTATGCGGACACTGCGTATACCCGATGTACGTGGTGTCGTCATACCTGTCCGGTCGGGGCTTACGTGTGAAAAAGAGGCTACAACTTGAAGTACTGCTTTGATTCCTAATATTTCTGGCCAAGCGTTTGGTCGTGAGATCGCCGGTTAGGGTAGAAACTATATGGGAGTAGAATGTAGCCCTATCTCAAGCACATTCTTGATAGTGCTCCATTAATAGGCGTAGTATCCGATTCGAAGGAATCTGTAAACGCTGGGGAAAGTGCATGAGTTCCTGGCTGCATAGAAGGGAAGTGTGGGTATACGGGCTAGGGAGACTGAAGCTTGTACGCCCACAAAGTCCAGGCCTGAGACGGTCAATTTTTCTTTTACATAGAGAGCGGATTCATCACAATCGGCGAGTTAGGCATAGCACTCTCGTGCAATCGGATTATAAAGGGAAATGACGGCCCCGAATGAGCTCGAGGTCAGCATAGCTCGACTTCACTGTTGCAGTTTTTGAAGGTATGTTCAGGAGCATAGGGCACTGCGGTTCATCAGGTGGATATTTATCCGATTAGAGCCATCCTAGGGTGTGAGACCGCCAGACACCGTTGAACCGTTGACTAGTGCTTTTTCAATCCGTTTATGAGACAAGATGTTGATGAAGGATAACCTCTCAAAGTCAGCCCTATAGATGTTAGAGACTCGGAGTGAGGGCAGTCACGACCGTAGGCTACTCTCCCACAGTCAGAACATAGAGAGTGAAGATAGTCGATCACTCTTATGGCCGTAGGCTAACTGAAGAAAATCTGGAAGAAAATTTAGAAAAAGCACGGTCCGTAACATCCGTGGGCACATTCCCATAAGTAGATACATGATGTTCAAGTTGAACAACTCGACCCAAGTCTCAATTTTCCGGGATCCTTTATTCAGCTTTCAAGGTTCCGTATTGAATAGAGCACGCTAATACTATGGATACAAATGCAGCTTCCATACTCAGAACCTTCATATTTACCCATCCCGCAGTAATTAATATGCTTGTTGCACCACACACGACCGACTGATCACCCTGAACCTTGTGACTTCCACTACGCTCCTCGCCCCCGCCCTCGCCCCCCACTCACCCTCTCTATGCCTTCTACTTCGCTGCTATTTTTATAAATACCTTCGAGTCTCCTGGAGATTGCCTACGCAGTGGGGATCTTCTCGACCGGTGATGGGTACCGCTAACTTAGAGATCCATCCTCTCCGGGATTGGGTTGAATAGCGCCCCTACGTCGACTTCTATCTTTCTATCGTCATCCTCCTTACGATTTGGTGTGACTTGCGCCGTTGCCGTAATGTCATCACCATCGCTCTCGGCCTCTACAGCATCCTCCGTCCTGTTTGCGTCTCTCCCAACACTCGGATTTGCAAAAGCCCCTCCTTGCTCGGCGGCGGCGGCGGCGCCTAAGTGCATAGTGTGCGGGCTCACTGTGGTGGTCGCCTCCGGAGTGGGCGCGTTTATTCCTGGCCCCTTCGTCGCTACTAGTTCACTGGGAGGCAGTTCAGCTTTGCGTTCGCCGCCAGCTACCTGCGAACTCGAAACGACGGGGGCTGGCAAATGTGCGGCAGAATCTCCATTGGGGGCATCAGGGGGATCGTCTTCATCTTGGAGAGGTTCCAGAGGAGTAGCGGCCTTGAGCTATGGGAGTATGAATATAAGCATTGAAGACGAGTGGTCTAAACAATCCGCTCACCCGAATGCGGAACTGCTCTGTCTCTGCTTCGATCCACAAGTATCCTTTCAGAACGCTGAACGCTTCCTCCATGAGGCTAGGGTCGCTTATTGTACTCGTGACCTCCGCAAGCGACATGTCTACTGCGTCGGAAGGCATCCCGGCTCCCAATGTCTTGATTAGTTCCAAAAGGCGTGCTTGGTCACGACGACAAGACCAGCGCGCATTGAGGTACGGTTTCATATTGACAACGGTGGTCTCTATCAGTTTAACGAGGTCGGGTTTGAATCCCAAATCCAAATCCCATCCAGAGAGGGGCTCCAGGAGTGCGATGAGGAGGCGTATATGACCTCGACAGGCGCCAAGTGATTCGCTACCATCAACACCGGGAAGAGCCTGCAGTGTCAACTTCTCTGTTTCCGGGAGCGTGGCGTAGAGACGCGAGAACCTTTTAGTGAACGTGGGCCGTTCCCAATCGATGTCCCGGACCCCCCAAAGAAACATAGAGGCAACGGAATAGATGACTGGGTCTCCAGAGTCAGCCACGCGGCTTTGGAAACAGCTTCCAAGTTGAATAGCTAGAATACGTGCGTACTGAGAGACCGGCGTCGACCCCCGATCCACCATAAAGTACTCCAGGAGCTCGAGATACTCGGTGAAGTCGGCCTCTGCGCTCGTAGCCCATGAGCGCAAAAGGTGCTCATCCTCTGTCGCGGGCCGTTTGAATGCCGCAACCTTTTCTGGAAAGGTGCAGATGACGGCCGCCATGAGAGCCAAAGCGTGTCGCCTGGCACGATGATCGTCATTTAGATCATAACCTAGGATAACCATGAGCGTTTCCCTAACGTCAAGGTCTCCGAAGAACCGCATGACTTCGTTCTTGAATACCTTAGAGACAGGTACCGCCTCAGCCCCAGCTGAGCGATCAGGCGAAGGGACTGCGGAACATCTAACAAGGTCTGGGATCATCTCTAGGAGAGGCGACAGATCCCAGCGAGCGAGAGTGGCCAAAGCCTCTCTGATGGGTTCCCCTCTGTCGGATTGAGCATAGGATACGAGATGCCTGTAGATGTGCTCGCCCATGGCCCCCGTGGCCTTCAGCGCGGCACGGGATATGTCTGAATCCGACACGCCGACGAGGGTGACGATTAAGAAGTAGAGGGTTGTGTCGTATTGGGAAAGATATTGCCATGGTTTGGCGGGAACGTTGGATAAGCTGGCGATGGCGTTTAAGCATGCGACACTCCGTGTGCGTTTCGAAGTTTCGGGGAGACTGACGGACTCTTGGCATGCTTGGAGCAGCGTTAGTATCCGTGGGAGAAGCTGCACGTCTTGGTCCAAGAGGATGGCTCTCATCGCATGTTTGGCTTCGGGCACGGTGCAGAATGCGGGAATGCCCTCGACGAAGGGGAGAAACTCTTCGTCTTCTGTCAAAGACTTCAGCGTCCAGGACAGTGCGTCAGTGTCGCGCTTATTGGAAAAGGAAAGTGGATCGGTGGCGACGGTTTGGCGGCCTTGCCACATATTGCCCTGAAGTCGTTTCCATACACCGCCAGACCTGTAACGTAGCAGACCCGAATATCGACAAATTGCCCAGAAGATCTCAGAGAGGGGTGTACGGAAGGGCGATTGGCGATCAAAGACAGGGAGGACGGTGATCAAAATGTAAAGAGCTCCGACCACCGCCACAATGGATAGCGTCACCCAGGCTATTTCTCGATTGATAGAATAAAGGAAGTCTACGAGCCCAGCGAAGAAAAGGAACAAGCTGGCGTGAAGCAGAGTGGGTATCCCCTCCACCACTGCCTCCATGCGAAACTTCTCCAGACCTTCGTAAAGGTAGGAGCGAACACGAGCCTGCAAGTATGGCGCTGGCCTTCTCTCGATGGCCTGCAGATAGTTACGTGCCCTGCCACGATGTCAATATCACCTCGATCGAGTGCACCTGAGAACTGACCACTGCTGCACCAAGATCGCTGCCAAGGCGCATGTCAAGGCGAGACACAGACTAAGAAACCAGAAAGCGTTGACGCGTAGGGTAGACGAGGTGGGGATAAACGAATCCGACATCGAGGTTTGACTTTGTACCGAGCCGCCATCCAGTTGCTGAGAGATTTGCTGCAACAATGCGATTGTCTGTTGATTAGGATCCGGCATTAGACCGGTATAGCTCTCGATGATGAAGGCGGTAACGCTCGCAGAAAAAAGACCAGCCTACGCGCCTGAATTTAGTCGCAGCTGACAGGTTGGGAAACCGTGACGCACAAATATGAGAATTCCGTCCATGTCTTTCAGCCAGCTCTCGATAGTGGCGTTATCGTACGGAGCTGCTTCTGACATGTAGACCGACCATATCTTGGCCGTTGGGTGATCATATGTATCTTGAGTTGCAGATCCTGCTGGCAGACCTAACGGTGCGGATCAAAACACATATCATGAAAGGTTTATAAGACGACTGAAATCACCTCCAGTAGCTTCAACTTCACCACCACGATCGTCGCCTTTTTCCATAATCGATTGAGAGGGTCCTGAGATGTTTCTGAACCAGTAGAGAGGGGCTGCAATAGAGATGTCAGAGGGGAACTCGAGATGTAAGTTGTATTCAAGCTGACTCCAGAGTCCAAGGGGCAGGTTTTCCCAAATCGTCAGACCATCTTGATGCCCCACAAGCATGGTGTATAGTAATTTTGCGTCATAGTCCGGCTGCTGCTCGGGGCTCCACCCAAATGGACACGAACTTCGAAAACCGTAACCTAGATCGACACGAGACTGTGTAGATCAAAGAGGTACATATAATATCATATGACATATCGTCGGCTATGGGAGGACACTCAGCGAAGGGGTAACATGTCGAGCTCTAGATATCGATTGCGAGTACCAAGTCCAGCGGATATCGTTTCATTATTGTTGAATTGAGGCATCAAGTCACCGGTGCCATGAGCTGCAAGAGCCACGGGGGGGTCCAGGAGTTCCTTCCCAGGTGGTAGGAAAGATTGTGCTAGTTATGGGCTAGCTTGTGGAGCGACCGGTAGGGTACCGTGTAAAAGTCCCCAGGACTTAGCAACATGTGTTTTAAACACCGGGGGCTCGCTGGGTACTTTGTAACACTGTTTCGGGGTGTTTAAAACATATATGTTACTAACATGTTACAAATGTGTTTAAAACAATGTTTAAAATGAAAAGTGAGTTTAAAATTCCCAATTAGCGCTTGCGGGCACCGTAGGGGCAGGTATGTGCGTAGCTGCGGGTGCGGGTACTGCCTGAACCACCGGCTCGGCGGATATCATGTCCCTTAGAGCCGGGGCGTTGATATCGATGTCGGCATCTATTATGAAAGTGCCAGCCTCAGCAAAAATTCGAGGCTTACGACGCGGCGCGGCGTTTTCGGCGGCAGGGAATGGCATTGTCGCAGCAAGAGCAGTAGGAATTGATTTTCGCTCTTCATATTGGCTGACAAATTGCATGAACTCACATGACTTAGTAACACTTTGTAACAGCCTGCCGAGCCCTCGACTAAGTAACAGTGTTTTAAACATGTTTTAAACAGGGGTTAGTAACCCGTGTGTATAACTCCCGACTTTTACACGGTACCCTAGCGACCGGACGTGGGTAGGGCAATTGATAGCGGCCTCGTGTCTGTCATTGTCAAGGCAGATCCCGAGGGCCGAGGAATGGTCAAGACGATCACAACTGCAGGCGGGGCATAGGTCGATGGGTCTTATTACGACATCTCGTAAAAGCCCATATCGAGCAAGTTACCGTCCGTTGTCCCGTTGCCCCGCAAGAATTGCCATTGCTGCCGCTACAGTGTCACTCGAGCGCCGTCACGCCCGCCACAGTTGTGGCGCGCAGTGGCAAACAGAACATGCGCGCTCGTCGTCGTCATCATCGTCGTCGCCGCCGCCGCCGCCGCCGAGAGCCGCCAAAGCACTTAAATTGTCGTATTGGATTATCTGATTGCGGCAGCTACAATTTATGGCGGCTTCCGGGAGTGGACAGACAGGAGAGCAGACTAATCAAACAAGGGCACAGTTTGGGGTATTACTGGGCACTGTATGTAGATTATATGATTATATTGATATTTGCACGGTATAATCATTGTAGAAATTAGTTGTTGAATAGCTTCCAAGCTCTAGAATGTATGTTGTCTCGGAAATAAGAGTCGGACGATCAATGTGACTGGGAATGTGGGAATGCGAGTGCCACGGCTTGCAGATGCGAGACACAGCAATTATCAAGTCATTTTATTGTATAATATATACTTTGGTATTACAGTAGTGCTCTGGCGGTATTTTAAACAACTCAAATACTCGCCGTGATTGCTTGCTGAGCGCTGAGCCGTGAACCCGAGACTCGAGTGTGGGCCATATTTTGTAAAAGAGAAATTGAAGCTGTCTTGCCAATTTGAGACCAAATTAATTATTCTGGTACGAAGATCTGCTCGCTGTCGTCGGTGGCGACGACGACGACGAGTGCGCATGTGCTGTCGTCGCCCGCCACTGCGCGCCACCACTTATTGGCGGGCGTGACGGCGCTTGAGTGACCGCAGTGGCGGTAACAATGGCGATTCTTGCGGGGCAACGGGACAACGGGCGGCAACCTGCTCGATATGGGCTCTTACGAGATGTCGTAATAAGACCCATCGACCCATCCCTGACTGCAGGCTCCTGTTTGCTAGCCAGACAAAATTCTTTGGAGAACGTGGTAACTCATGATGTTACACGATAGACCCGCATTCAAGCCCTTCATCCAGATGAAAAGTGGACAAAAGCGGACATAGTTTCATGTCACGTGATCTAACCTGCCCGAAAATGCCCCTTGCGCGACGAAGTCATGAACATACATCGAATGACACAGGACGATTACAGCGGATACACTCTCCTCATCTCCTGCCATCTCCCAAAGGTCACCAGGTGCGCAAGATGTGCGCGAACCGGAAGAGGTATAGAATTTTAGTCGTAACGGGCGGTTGCCGAGATGTGTATGCGATGTCGAGCGTTGGCGAGCTTATTGGCGCGTTCGTAGGAAGAGGAGAGGCGCAGGCAAGAGGTCGAGATACTAGTTAAGCGAGTTTTCAAACTGCGTACCAGATTAGCATTCTATATATGGGGACGACGAAGGGGAACTCACAACGCACTGCTCGCGCTTCATGGTCTCCAACCTCAGGCACACGCTCACGGAGCGTCCACGCTCGAGCAGCCACCAGCGCTGCGCCGGGATGGGCTACTACCCAGGCTAGGAGAGAAGCCGAGCTGCCGGACAAAGCGCACTATCAGCATTTGAACCTCGTCTCAACTCGTCAACGAAGACACTCACGCATTTTGAGGCACTTCTCAATGAGTGCCACAATCACGTTGCGCGCCTTCATCATCCACCATTGCGGCCCGCTCGCCGTCCACCCGTCGCGCCACAAGCTCCTTCATTCGATCCCGCTCGTCAGCTCGTCGATAACACCATGGTGGTATATAAGGCCAGCAGGGACGTCACAGACGATGAGCAAGGAAACTTCGGCTGCCAAAGCCAAAATGCATTGTCAGCATTTCCTTATGCTAAAGAACAATAACGAGCACACTTACTGCACTTTGGGGCCAGGGCTAAGTACATCCAGATTGCAGCTTCAATTACCTCCCTCGCCTTCCGTGCACACCGCATCTCCCTATCATCCAACCCGAGCGGCGGATCCCCACGGGGCACACATCACCAAGAGGTCCACGTCCTCGCCTTCCAGCTAGTCGAAAGTCATCGCAGCGAGCGAATCGGCGCGTTGTGTCGCCCCTTAGCCGGTCCGCGCTCGTGACCACAAATAAGTCGGGCTAGCGAACACTATCAGGGCCACGAGGGGAGGATTCCGCACGGCGGGCGTCACGTAGACGTTGCTCACTGCGGGAGGTACTTGTTCCCAGAGGATGCTATAAAGAAGCAGAGCACATGTCAGCGTTTGCGCATATCAGCAGAAATTCATGAAATAGGGGATAAAGACGCAGAGGATGGAGACATAAATGATAGAGTTATGTTTATGGGCAGGAGACGTAACATACCGACTTGGCTTGGGCTGATCTTATGATGTTATGAACATGTTTCTTTCAGTGAGTCGAGCTTAAGAGAACTAAGTTCGTGCCCTTGATGGCGCTTTGGTGACACCTATAACTCGGAAGTTTGAATGAGACTGGGTTGGAGAACATCAGCTGGATGCCCTCGCGATGGAGGTGTGCACACGCACCCCGCGGGGGAGAATTTGAAGCCGCATCCACACAAAGCGCTCTGCGCTGGAAATTTCGTCCTTATCCTCGGTCCCTGGCTCGCATTTGGTTGTGGTCGCGATCATGATGCGTGTTGGGCAGGCCAGCGCAGGAGGCAGCTGAAGAAGCATTGGTTAGCATCGCGGCTTGAAGAACTGACTCATCGCTACATACGCGTTGAATATCAGGATGAGCAGCGATGGCACAAACGAGAGGAAGCTATGACCTCGAGGAGCCTCGAGGCGCTCAGCGCGGGGAACCCTCCAACCAAGCAGCAGGCCTTAGTTCGCAGACTATGTTACAGCCGTGGGGCAATGTAATGTGTTGAATCATTAGATCCAGAGGGAACTGCGCTGTTTGGCGATTGTAAAAAATGGTGTAATCTGGTTGGCTGAAAGACTAGGTGACGGTGCCAGTGGGAGAACGAGCGCGGGCCATCGTAGCTGCATTTCCATAAACGGAAAGTCGAATACTTGTCTTGATGGGAGGCTCGAGGCCAAGGTCATGACGAAGTGTACATACAACACATATACAGAGGATTCCACATGCACATGCACGAACCAAACCAAAACTGCCACTACATACTCGGTACTCGTCCTGCGGCAACATCAAGATGCAATACATACGTCCGTTGCGCCACCCGCGACTGGTCTCCTTGGAAGTTACACCGCCAAGGCCCAAGCGTTGCTCATCCCCGCTCTCACCCTCTCCTCCTCTAGTACTCTCAGTGTATTCACCTGCCGCGCCACTTGCATGAGTCCTCCTTCTGGAGAATGCCCGCTCTGTGGGTGATCGTCCCGATGCTGGTTGCTGGTACCGCCTTCGGTCCCGCCCCCAATCTCTGCGCATCCCATTCGGGCATATACATCGACGCCTAGCCCCGCGAAACCTGCCTCTGCGCCCCTCCCCAGCGAGCCCCAGCGTCGCCTTCCGTTTCATCGTCCCGCTGGACTGGCGAAATTAGTCCCGCCGCGTGCTCTCCCTTGCTTCTGGCTCGCCCTCCGCCTTTCCCAGGCCTGCGGCGAAAAGTAACGCGAGGGCACGTTCTCCCGCACCACCACCCTCTGTGCCTCTCGCTAGGGCATGTGCGTCGCCCCCTACTCCCGTGACGTCTGCATCTGCGTGCTTTCCAGTAGCAGATCCTCCCGGGCCACCTGTCTCTACCTGTCCGGCTGGAGAGGGCTCAGGCATGCGTCCTCCAGCAGCCAACGTTGATGCTTTTGATTGTACAATAGAGTCTCTGTCGGGGCTACAGTCGGGGCATTCGTCATCTTCGAGCGGTTGCAGGCGAGGAGCGGCCCGGAACTAATGAAGCATGGATATCAGCATAGAGGAAGAGCAGTCAGAAAATCTACTCACCTTGTCGTCTTCTTCGGAGCTCTCAGTGCAACGGGAAATAATTTCCGAAGCTTCCCGGATGAGATCAGGATTGCCAATTGTACGAACGACCTCTGCAAGCAAACCGCGCGTGTCCTCAGGGATCAACCACAACGAGCTCCTGATCAGTCTCAAGAGATTCGCTTGGTCATGATGACAAGACCAACGAGCATTGATATAAGGTTGTAGATTGAAGATGACAGCCTTTGTTAGCTTGGCCGTGTCCCCTTTCTTGTCCTGCGTGGTCAGGCGCTCTAGGAGAGCCATAAGGAGGCGTATATGTCCCCGGCATGTACCAAGTGACTCGCTACCATGGGTCCCTGGGTTGAGTAACTGCAGCGTCGACCGCTCTGTTCCCGGAAGCTTGGTGTAGAGCTGCTTTAGCCTTTCCCACCTTATTGTACGTAGCCGGTCTAAGTCCCCTGTATTTGTGATATTTGCGCTTTGGCTGCGGAGGGGTCGCATAGCTTCATCTTCTATGGTGGAGCAAAAAATAAAGGCGAAGACACAATCGACAGAGCTTTTGGGTTGCATTAGGAGACGCCTTTGAAGATGACCTGAGATTTGGACCACTAAGATTGTCGCGTATTCGCAGAACGGCTTTGCATGACGATAGCCCATTAGATTTTCCAACGTCCTGAGAATATCGGAAAATGTGTCGAATTTACCCTGGAATACCAACTCGGGGAGATAAACGCAGGCCGAAAGAATGGCCAAAGCCCGTCGCCCCAATGGATTGTCGGCATGTAGATTAGCGGGCGATATGCATTGCAACATGGCCGACACCTCAAAGACCCTATGTCGCACCTCAACCAGAACTTTGTTTACGAACCGGTCGGTAACAAGTATCGGCGAGTTCCTTTCGAGATGTGGTATTGCGGGAGGAGAGTTCATCAGATAAGGGATCATCTCTAATAGAGATACTATATTCCAGTCACCAAGTTGTCTTAAGGGGTTGTCGATATTGTCAGTCCCATTGCATCGGAGATTGGACACAATACTTTCGTATGCGCATTTCCCCATGAATTTTGAGATTTCTGCTGCGGCGCGTGAAATTTGTGGATCCGAGCTTTTGACGAGGAATTGGACCGGTTTGAGATCATCCACATATGTGGAAACATTCTCCCAGGAGGCGTCTAGAAGTCCCAATAGGTTGGCAATGGCGTTCAAACATTTTGGAAGCCTTGTTTGATTTGCAGCTTTGTCTGGATCGTCGATTGCTAGACTTTCCTTGAATAGCGTAATAATACGCGGGAGGAGCTGTATGTCGTCATCCGCGAGAAGAGATTTCATCACTGATGATTCGCCCTTCAAAGTGCAAAAGGCAGGAATGCCCTCGATAAAGGGCACAAATTCCTGGTCTTCTGTCAGAGATTGCAATGTCCATGTGAGGGCGTGAAGATCACGCTCGCGGCGGTCACCAGAGGACTTAGTGGCGATGATTTCTTGGATTTGCGACAGGTTGTCTTGAGCCCGTACCCAAGCTGCTCGTGACCAGTTCCCAGATCCGAGTATACACAAATATTGATAAAAGTCCCAGCAGAGCTCGGAGAGTGGTGTTCGAAAGGGGGATTGGCGATCGAAAATGGGCAGAATTGTAATGAGAAGATAAAGGCCTCCGATCACAGCAACAGTGGATAGCGTCACCCATGCGATTTCCAAGTTGACTGCGTATAAGAAATCCACGAGCCCGGCGAAGAAGAGGAACACGCTGGCGTGCATCAGAGTGGGTATTCCCTCCACCACAGCTGACATGCGGAACTTCTCCAGACCTTCGTAAAGGTACGTACGAATACGGGCCTGCTTATGGGGCACTGGTTTTCTCTTGATCGCCTGCAGATAGTTCCGTCCCCTGCCACAACGTCAGCACGCCTCGGGTTTGTATAGCTGAGAACTCACCACTGCTGGACCAGAGTTGCTGCCAATGCGCATGTCAGAGCGAGGCATAGACTGAGAAACCAGAGTGCGTTGACGCGCAAGGTAGAAGAAGTGGGACTAAATGGATCCGACGTAGAGGCTTGACTTTGCGGATTCGGCGTAGAGGCTGGACTTTGCAAGACGCTACCGCTTAGTTGCTGAGAGATCTGTTGCAACAACACAATGGTCTGTTGGTTGGGATCCGGAGAAAGACCGGCATAACTTTCAATGATGAAGGCCGTGACGCTTGCGGAGAAAAGACCGGCCTGAACACTCAAAGTCAGTATATCGCGATTTCATGAAACCTTGACCCACAAAGATGAGGATTCCATCCATGTCTTTTAGCCAGCCACCAACAAGTGCTTCATCGTATGGCATTGCTTCCGACATGTAGATGGACCATATCTTGGTTGATGGATCACCGTATGTCTCCATAGGTGGGACTCCTTTCTCCGGGTCGTCTGTCTCGTTGAATCAGCATATACACATCATCAAAAGTATTTGAAACACGCCTTACCTTCAACACTACTAGTGGTCGTTTCTACTAGATCAGGCATGATAACTTCAAAGTTTGCAAGTACTTAAACAAGAGTGGCTCATGGCAGGCTCAAGCGGCACAGCTCGCCGTCCCAAATTTTTGGAAGAAAAACCCCGGACCAGCCGTGCACGTGGCCGCATTTCCATAATCAGATGCGTAAGGTTGAATTCCTCGCGAATTGTTACTGTAAATTGTCGTACCACCCGGGCCCTCTGGCAGCAAATTTGACGGATTCGATGACAGAGATGCTACGCAACACATGAAAAAACCGACGTTGCCACCACATATCCAGCGCCAGTCCTGCGGCAATGTCAAGATGTACATCCGTTGCGCCACCCACGCCTGGTCTCCCTACATATTCAAGCCCGTTCCTCATCCTCATCCTTAAATTCCGCTTCTTCTGCTCTCTGCTCGATTCCCTCTCTGGGATAGTCCTTGCCATGTGGCGGATTGTTTGCGCGCTGGTCGTTGGTACTGCCAGCTTTCCCCCGTAACTTCTTTCTCTAGGTTCCACGCTGCACTGGAGAGTCTGGGACCTTCACTGCCATGACGTCTCCTTTTCTCTCGCTCTCGTCTCTCTCAGCGCGCTGGTTTGCAGATTCTCCTTGCTCAACGGTGGTATCGCAGCCTGTGTCCACCGCCCGCGAATTCGCTGGGATGGTCGCCCCGAGATCGGAAGCAGATACTTCTGTAACCTCATTCTCTACTTGTCTGGCTGGATCGGCTATACACCCGCCATCAGGCAGCTCCGAGTTCGAGCTCGAGGCGGCTGGGGCTTTCGGGTGCGCGGTAGAGTCTCCGTTCGGGGGAGCATTTTGGTCCTCGTCATCTTCGAGAGGTTGCAAAGAAGTCGCGGTCCCGAGCTATGAGTTTCTGAATATCAGCATAAGATACTCTGACGAGCACTTACAAGGAGGCATTCACCTGGACGCAAATTTGCTCCACTTCATCCTTTCCTGCCCATTCTTGCAGAGTTTTCGAAACTTCCTCTATAAGACTGGGATCACCAATTGTACTCGCGACCTCTATGAGCAAAATGTTCATATGCCCGCCATAATAAAGGTCTACGAGTGCCTTGATACATTCCCATAGGTGTTCTTGATCACGGTGGCAAGACCAACGAGCGTTAAGATAAGGCTTCAGGTTGGTAATGGTGCGAAATATCAGGTCAGAACCATAGATCCCATTTTTAAATCCCGTGTTGCAGAGGTACTCCAGGAGAACTACGAGGAGGCGGATATGGCCCCGGCAAGCGCCAAGTGATCCGCTACCATCGGCTCCTGGACTGAGTGCCTGCAGTCTCAATTTTTCCTCCTCCTCGAGCGTCTCGTAAAGCTGAATATGCCTTGCGCGAGTTGTTCTCCGTAGCAGTTCTAGGTTTTGCTTGTCCTTGGGAGTGATGCTTTTGCTGCGAAGGGGTAGCATGTCATCAATCCCGATTTCGGAGCCAAAAATGACGGTCAAGTCACGAGTGTCTGCGTCTTCGGGTTCTGCCAGTTGCAGATCTCTTTGAAAACGAACCGAAATTCCAAACGCTAGAACCGTCGCGGAAAGAGAAAGATCCGGTGAATCGCGATTTTTCATGAGGCTTTTCAACACCCTAGAAAATTTTGTGAAATCATCCAATTTGGAGGATTTATCCCACCATATCAATTCGATGATATGACGGTAGGCTTCGAGAATTGCCGAAGCACGCCGCTCCAATGGACGATTGTCACGTAAATCAGCGCCCGCTATCCATTGCAGCATGTCCGAGATCTGATAACGCTGTGCATAGACGTGAGCCAAAATTAGCTCTTTAAAATCACTGGTGACAGTTATCAGAGAGTCCCGGGTCAGGTGGCCTTCAAATCGAGGACATGCGGAATAGTTCAACAGACAAGGAATCATCTCCAATAGAGGCGACAAGTTCCAGCCAGTAAGTGTTTTTATAGACAACGATATATCGCCGCTCCGGTCGCCTCGAAATTTGGATACAACATCTTTGTATGCGCATGTTCCCATGAATTCTGCAATTTCATTCGCAACACGTGAGAGCTGTGGATCCGAGCTTTTCACGACTCGCTGGATTAAGTCAAGACGACGTTGATATGTGGAAAAATACTGATGAGAATTGTCGACGTCTAGAAGTCTCAATAGGCTGTTAATTGCGTTCGAGCATTTAAGAAGCCGTGTTCTTTTCACAGCTTTATCCAGACCGTCGGATAGAAAACAAACGTCGAATAGCCGAACGATACGCGAGAGAAGCTGCAATTTCTCATTCGCGAGAATGGTCCTCATCACTGACGGCCCATCGCCAAACGAGTTCAAGTTGCAAAAGGCGGGGATGCTCTCGATAAAGGGCATAAATTCCTTGTCTTCTGTCAAGGACTCTAACGTCCATGAGAGGGCACGAATATCGCGCTCGCTGCGAGCATCAGAGCCGCGGTCGGTGGCGATGATCTCCTGGATTTGCGGCAGGCTGGCTTGGACCTGTTTCCAACGCCTTCCCAACCCTTGATACCGAAACCCAGACCTATATCGTAGTAGACCCAGATATCGACAAAATGCCCAGCAAAGCTCGGAGAGTGGTGTACGAAAAGGGGACTGGCGATCAAAGATAGGCAGGATGGTAATCAGAAGATAGAAGCCTCCGACTAATGCAGTGATGGATAGAACCACCCATGCGATTGCCAGGTTGATTGCGTATAGGAAGTCAACGAGCCCGATGAAGAAGAGGAACACACTGGCATGCATCAGGGTAGGTATTCCCTCCACCACTGCTGGCATTTGGAACTTCGTCAAACCTTCGTAAAGGTAAGCGCGGATACGAGCCTGCTTATGAGGCACTGGTTTTCTCTTGATCGCCCGCAAATAGCCCCGCCCCCTATCACGATGTCATTATAGCGTCTCGGCTAAGTATGTTCAAGAACTGACCACTGCTGAACCAAAATCGCTGCCAAGGCGCATGTCAGAGCGAGGCAGAGACTGAGGAACCAGAGCGCGTTGACGCGCAAGGTAGAAGAAGTGGGACTAAATGAATCCGACGTAGAGGCTTGACTTTGCGGCGGGCTGCCATCGAGTTGCTGAGAGATCTGCTGCAGCAACACGATTGTTTGTTGGCTGGGATCCGGCGAGAGACCAGCATAGCTTTCGATAATGAAGGCTGTGACGCTTGCGGAGAAAAGACCGGCCTGAGCTTTTAGATTTAGCGATAAACGAAGAATTCAAAAACGCGTTGGCGCACAAAGATAATGATCCCATCCATGTCGTTCAGCCAGCCATCGACAAGCGCTTCATCGTATTTCATTGCTTCAGACATGTAGACTGTCCATATCTTGGCTGATGGATCACCGTATGTCTCCTGAGATGAAGCTGCGTTCTCTGGGTCTAACTCGTTGGATTAGCGTATATGAATGCCAATGAGCGTACAAGACAAGGGTTACCTTTAACACCAGGGCTGGTAGCAGACTCTGGATCAGCCATGGTCGAGTCAGAATTTGAGAGTACTGGGACGAGAGGGGGAGAGCCACGATCTAGGAGCTGAAGGGGAATAGAAGGACCTCGAGATATAAGTTGTCGCTCGAATGTATGTATTATTGCCACCATTTGATCGTTGAGGCCATGAGGCATTACTGTAAAGAATCCAGATTGCTTGAAGTTGGTTCCGTCGGATCATTGATGCAAACGAGACCATGGATCGCGACGGATGCGTATACAGTATACTGTAGTTTCACTGAAGGGGATTGCTCTATCCACGCCGATAGCATTCAAGGGGTTTTGATTCAGGACTGCTTATAGTGAGTTCCTGCACCAAAAAAAAATCATATCGTATTATGTGTTCCCGCCCAGAGCCGCTTAGTGCCTTCGCAAAAAAGCCCCCAGTCTCAGCTCAAGTCATCAGGAATGCACCATCGTCAATGGTAGATCTATTGCTTCTCCTTCGCGTGCACCTGCCGACCCGCAGCGGATGCAGCCTCGACGGCGGGGATTGGCTTCCGGGCACGCGCGAGGGCGAGGAGGAGCGGTCGTTGTGCCAGCGGAGCGCGTCCTCGAACTGCAGACGCGGAAATCAGCACACCCTGCGCATAGGGAAGAAAAGGGGCTTACAGGTGCTTGCTTTTCGTGTTCTCCGCGCCCAGCGTGGCGAGGAGCGGCGTGCCGGACCCAAGTCTGTAGGGCTGGCAGCAGGTTGTGCACAGGGCGAGATGGGAGAACTCGCGCTGCCGAAATCAAAGTAGATCATGAGCATTTGTACCCCTACAAGCTACATTGACGAAAGAGCTCACCACACCCACGTAGAGTGTCCCGATCCTGGCTTCAATGACCGCGCGCACCTTCCCACACCCTCGCGCCTTCTCTCCAACCCATGCCGCACCGAACTCTTTCAGCCCATTCGACGCGCCCTCCTTCTCTCCAAGATCGAGCCCCAGCCAGTACAGACCGCTCGCTGCGGGCGGGCTCAGCGCGATGGCGCTGTCTCAGCCAGCGCGCGCTCGTGACGATGTATCCGCGGTAGCAAACCCGCGAACGACACGTCTGCACGAAGGCGGGTGTGATGGGCGACAGAGGGAGGTGACTGAGCTCGGGCACATGTTGTCGATCGTTCGTTGCGCGAAGAAACCACGGGTTGGGCATGCCTGCGTTGGTGTTGGTGGCGACGGGCGCGGCGGCGAAGGGCGAGAGGTATTTGAAGAGGAAGATGGGCGGCCATAGAAATATGGAGCGCGACGAGGGAGTCAGGGGTCGAGAGAGGGTAGGTCGTTTATGTTCCGCAGGACACCTGGCAAGCAGCGTTTTCAGGAGATCATTGTTAGGTATATCAGTAGTAGATTGGGATGGGAGCAGGATGCTTACGTGGATATAGCTAATCGTCGCCTGAGATTTTGACTGCAGGATGATCCCAAGGATAGGGCTATAGACTGGTCTTCCAAAGACAGGATAAGATGCACTTCTTCCAACCCCTGTGCCTTGCGATAAGTATCCTGTACCAGCGGTTAACGTTTATCATGCGCCCGTGTTACAGAATGACGCACCCAGCGAAATGCTGTTTATCAGCCCTCAGAGAAGAGGGAAGAAGTGGGCGTGAGTAGAGAAGCCAGTATGCTCGACTATTTGCACTAGGAAGCGGGGGAAGAAGGCGGACAGCAACTTGGCGGCGATTCTTTAGTGAAGAGCGCCTTTGGACTGCATGTGGGATTAGCATTCCAGAAACGGGGCAGCGAGGGAAAGGCTCACACACACCTTGTAGTCTCTTCGTCGAGCGTAGTCATGAGCTTCATGGCGGAGGCGTGCTCCCCGAGCGTCTCTGCTTGGTCAAAGCGTGTAATTTCAAGACGACTAAGCTCGTACGCGTGTCCTTGAAACGCTTTGGCGATAGAAGTCTCAGGTCTGTGAACAATGAGATACGCAACGGGGAAGGTAAGGTGCGCGTATATGGTACATGGGGGGAATGAATCATGCACGCGTCTGCATTGGGAATTTCAAATGCTCTGTTCCTACTAACTTCTAAGTCATTGCGCTCTGTCCCCATGGCCAGGTCCGTTCGCGATCGCAGCAGAGAACATTAATGCATTTCCATAAATAGATGCACGTTCAACATAAATGCATGAGGTTGAATATCTCGATTCTTGACCACCGAAAAATGTGTCCGTTGCGCCACGCCCGACTCTCATCCTCCCTTTCCTTCTACTCTCTACATATCACCTACAATAACCCCTTTCATGGAGGATCCTCGTTATGCGAGGGGATCCTCCCGACGCTGGTAGCTGGTACCGACAGCATGACGATCAGCCCCCTCCAGGCTTGTGGTAAATGGTGCCTCTTCGATACCTTTAGTTACGCCCCCGCTCTCTGCATTTCTCGTTAAGAAATCCGCTTTGATCTCGTGCTCTCCTGTGTTGCCCTCCGGTCCAGTTTCCCTTTGATCAGACGGGAGTTGATCCATCGTCGCTGAGTCGCCTCCCTTGCTCTCGCTCTCGCTCTCGTCACCCCCAAAACGCCCATTCGTCAACTCTTCTTGATTATGGGTAGTGCCTATGCCTGTGTGCATCATCTGCGGACTCAATGGGGTGGTCGCGGCCGGATCAGTAGCGAGCCTCGCAGGAGCATCTGTGTCTATCGGTCTGGCTCCAGAGAGTTTGATTATGCGCCCGGCTGCAGCGAACTTCGAGCTTGAGGCGACTGGGATTTCTGGTAGCACAACGAAGTCTGCGTTTGACGGCGAGTCTTTTCCCTCGTCATCTTCGAGAGGCTCCAAAGGGATCACGTTCCGGAGCTATGAAATGTTGAACGTCAGCATTGAATACTCGGACGAGCAGCCCCCGAAAAAGGATTTACCTGAATGCAAAATTGCTTCATTCTTGTTGTGCCTTGATCACGTTGTTGCAGAGATTTCACAGTCTCCTCTATGAGACTGGGATCGCCAATTGTACTCGCGACTTCCGCAAGCGGCAAGTCCATTATTCGGCCAGAAAATGATTCGTTCCCTGTGCGTATTAGCGTCTTGATACATTCCAAAAGGCGCTCTTGGTCGCGATGGCAAGACCAACGAGCGTTGAGATAGGGCTTCATGTTGGTAATAGTGCGGACTATCTGTTCAGACCCACGATCCCCTCCTGCTATGTATCCCGTTTTGCAGAGGTGCTCCAGGAGAAATACGAGGAGGCGCATATGGCCCCGGCAGGTACCGAGTGATTCGCTACCATCAGCCCCTGGGACAAGAGCCTGCAGTTTCAATCTTTCTTCTTTTGATAACGTCTCGTAGAGGCGTACATGCCTTGCGCGGGTTGTGCTTTGTAGCCATTCGAGATCGTCCTTGCTTTTCAGAGTGATTTTTCCGCTGCGAAGGGGTCGCATGTCATCGTTTTCGATTTTGGAGGTAAAAATGACAGCCAAGTCGCGAGTGTCCGCATCTTTGGGTTCCGCCAGCTGCAGGTCTCTTTGAAAACGTCCCGAAATTTGAACCGCTAGAATCGTCGCGTATTGAGAGACCAGCTCTGAGTCACGATTCTTCATGAGAGTGTTCAACGCCACAGAAAATCTTGCGAAGTCGGTAAATTTGGAGGAGTTCTCCCGCCATACCAACTCGACAATATAACTGTAGGCTTCGAGAATGGCCAAAGCGCGCCGCTCCATTGGACGATTGGCATGTAAATCGACGCCCGCTATCCACTGTAACATCTCCGATATCTCATCGCGCCGGTTATACACCTCGCCCAGAACTTGCTTTTTAAACCGTATGGTGACAGTTATCAGCGAATCCCTTTTGTGCCCACCAGGCGCAGGAATTGCGGAAGAGTTCACCAGACCAGGGATCATCTCCAATAGAGACGATAAGCTCCAATCACCAAGTTGCCCCAGGGTCTTGTCAATGTTGTCCGTCCCGTCGTAATGGTTGGAAATAAGGATTTCATATGCGCATTTTCCCATGAATTCCGCAATTTGATTGGCAGCACGTGAGATTTGTGGATTCGAGCTTTTGGCGAGGGACTGGGTCGGTTTGAGAGTATCTTTGTATGTAGAAAAAAACTGCTGAGAGTTGTCTGGAAGTTCCGACAGGCTGGCAATGGCGTTCAAACATTTAAGAAGTCTTGTATGGTTTGCAGCTTTGTCTGGATCGTCGGATGCTAGACAAACGTCGAGAAGTGCAATAATCCGCGGGAGAAGCTGTATATCTTTCTTCGCGAGAAGGGATTTCATCACTGGCAATTCGTCATTCAAGGTGCAAAAGGCAGGAATGCCCTCGACAAAGGGCAAGAATTCCTTGTCTTCTGTCAAAGATTCTAATGTCCATGAAAGGGCACAAATATCGCGCTTGCGGCGATCGCAAGAGAACGGATCGGTGGCGATGATCTCCTGTATCTGCGACAGGCTGTCTTGAACCCGTTTCCAATTGCGTGACCACCGGGACCAAGACCTATATCGTAGTAGACCAAAATGTTGGCAGAGTGACCAGCAGAAATCGGAGAGAGGTGTGCGAAAGGGAGATTGGCGGTCGAAGATGGGCAGGATTGTGATCAGAATATACAGGCCTCCAACCACTGCGACGATGGATAGTGTCACCCATGCGATTTCCCGGTTGATAGACCATAGGAAATCCACGAGGCCTGCGAAGAAGAGGAACACACTGGCGTGCAGTAGCGCGGGTATTCCCTCCACCACTGCTGCCATTCGGAACTTCTCCAGACCCCCGTAAAGGTAAGTGCGGATACGGGCTTGCTTATAAGGCGCCGGTCTTCTCTTGATTGCCTGCAAATACGTTCGTCCCCTATCACAATGTTAGTCGCACGTCCCGAGCGAATCTACCTGAGAACCGACCACTGTTGAACCAAAGTTGCTGCCAAGGCGCATGTCAGAGCGAGGCAGAGACTGAGAAACCATAGTGCGTTGACGCGCAAGGTAGATGACGTGGGACTAAATGGATCCGGTGCAGAGGCTTGAATCGGCGGCGGGATGCCACTTAGTTGCTGAGAAATTTGCTGCAGCAATGCAATCGTCTGTTCGTTGGGATCCGGCGTGAGACCGGCATAACTTTCGAGAATGAAGGCCGTGACGCTTGCTGAGAAAAGAGTGGCCTAAGCTTTCGGATTTAGTCCAACGGAAAAGTTTTCGAAAACCAAGTGACGCACAAAGAGGATAATTCCATTCATGTTGTCCATCCAGCCATTGACGAGCACGTCATCGTATTTGATCGCTTCAGATGTATAGACTGACCATATCTTGGCTGATGGATTGGCGTATGTGTCCTCAAATGAAGTCCCTTTCTCTGCGTCTACTCGCTGAATCAGCATATGCATATCTAAATGAATATGTAAATCTTACCATGACCACCGCCACCGCCAGCAGGCTTTGCTTCAGACATAGTCGATTCAGAGCTGGAAAGCACTTAAGCAAGAGGGGACGCAATGGACTGGAGGGGAACTCGAGAAGTTGCCGAGCCTTGGTCTTATAAGCCAGCTTGAGTGCGTACATTATTGCCATCATTTGAGGCCACGTTGAAGAATCCGCGAGTTTCTAAACCAGTGGTAGCTGGTTATAGTATAGCTGGCACGCCGCTATTCATCGGAAGAAGGAGCTTAGCTGGAACACGTACTGAACGCCGAGCGCTTCTGAACACCTGCTTGATCTTCATTGTTGTCCTACCGCCAAAACACTGCCATCAATCATTAATGTTGAACAAGCGGACTTAAGCCGCGACCTCATGGCGCCGTTTGATGATAAAACTTGAGATCTTGTTAAAGTTTTTCGAGACGGCATGCAGCCATGATTCCTCACAAGCAGCTGGTTTTAGGAGACTAATGTGAGGGAATCAATTCAACTTGAACCACGATTTCATGATGCAAACGAAAGCCGACCAAAGTCCAATTCCGATCAGCGTTCTCAAAGCGCGTGTCGATTACTTCTTCAGTAGCGCAGTATAACACGAGGTTGGACGTACATGAAAATTCAACGTGCAAGTGCAATCAGTTTCAGGATCAGAGACGGAGACAGCGGAGCCAGACTGAGACATCGAAACAGCAATCGTAGTTCATCTATCACGTGATTCGATACACAAGAACTCAACTCGAGAGCCGCCAAAAAGGCAGCAACCCGTTTTATCGGCATAGCATACAAGAATCACGATACCATAGTATCAGAGCCATTCGCCTTCCACTCTTCTAAGTGGTCCGACATACCAAACTCAGCTCGACCCGCCTCTTTTCAGCTTCGCGCGCATCTCGCGCATCTGCCGGCCCTTGGCGCGCGCGCCTTCAACCGCAGGGGTCAGCTTCTGGGCACGTGCAAGGGCGAGGAGCAGCGCGTGCAAGAGGCCGAGATGGTTGTGCCGGCGAAGAGAGTTCTCGAACTGCATACGGGCGTCCAGATTAGCATTACATCAAGGACGGAAAAGGGCTAGAAACTTACGGCCCAGCGCTCGCGCTTCGTGGTCTCCGCGTCTAGGGTGGCGAGGAGGTGCGCGGCGGCGGCGTGTTCGCCGAGCGTCTGCGCGTGCTGGAGCTGTATCTGCAGGGCAGGAACGGGGTCATCACGCAAGGCGAGGAGGGAAAACTCGAGCTGAGGAAGTCGATATGGATCGTGAGCATTTGAACTTCCCATAAACACTGGAATGTAGGGACTTACTGCACCCTCGGGGTATGTTCCAATCCTGGCCTCAATCACCTCGCGCGCCTTACCCAACCACCCCTCTCCCCCGTCTTCTGGCGCTATCCACCCCCCGTGCCGCACCGCGTACTCCTTCAGCCCATCCAGCTCGTACAACGCATCGCCCACAGGAACATACACCACAAAATGGTAGGCATCCTCCTTCTCCCCCTTATCCAAACCGAGCCCGTCGAGGCTGATTGCTGCGGGCGGACTCAGCGCGTTGTGCGCCGCGCGCAGCCAGTCGGCGCTCGTGACGATGTACCCCCGGCTCGCTGGGTCCAGCGGGCCAGCGAACGACATCATCTGGGCAAATTCAGGCGTGGCGGTAGGTGGCAGCGGTAGATTGCCGAGCGCATTGAGCACGGCGAGTGTCGCACAAGCGTTGTTCACCGTCTGGTGCGCGAAGAAGCCTCCGAAGCCCGGGTCGGGCGTACCCGCGCTTGGATTGGGCGCAGTGGTCGCAGAGGCGGAGGGGGAGACATATTTGAAGAGGAAGATAAGAGCATGCAGTGGCTGTAGCGCAGCAAGGGAGTCAGGGTCAAGGGAGTACAGGTCGTCCACGATCAGCGGGACACCCAGGGTTTTCAGCAGCTCGCTGACAAGTGTGTCAGTGAATGGTGCGATGAGGAGGATGGGGGGATGCTCACGTGAATACACCTGGGTCTGATTCTGTCAACTGCCAGCCGCTAGAGTCGTCGTCGCCTGACATTTTGGTGGAAGGAGAGGTTCAGGGACGAGAGAGAGAACGTGACGCGTCATCTATCTGGGCGCTTATCCTGAGGTCGCGTAAAATCCTCAGCCACGTGCCTCCACTCAACCTTCATCTTCATTCCACCATCCTTCGTGCTCGTCTGCTTACTCTTCAAATTTCAGTTCAAGTGTTGAAAATATGCTGACACTTGATGGAATAGAAGAACAATGTTGCTACGCTGGTGAGTAACTGAATGCATCGAGGTCATCTTGCCACAGACATCCTGTGAGGTTGTCTGAAGGGATACCATTGGAAGTAGTAGGACATCGTACGCGTAAAGATGTGTATCTACCTCTGCTGATTCACTTGATATACTTTTGGATCCATCGCGACTTCTTCCAAACCTGCATCTTTAACTTCTACTCCGTAACCAGATATTACATATACTGACCATGGTACAAGGGCTGGCGAACCAGTCGAGTCGATATTCTGAATCGGGTCAGATGGGAGCAGGTGGATGGGGGTCGTGATCTCCCCGCACGCGCAGTACTTGTCGAAGGTCCCACCAGCGGCGCATAAGACATTTCAGACGAGGCCCCCGAACTTCAAGTTGAAGCTCGTAGCTTGAAGGTTCAAGCTCTACGCGACTCGCAATCAATTTCTCAACTTATGTAGGCTGGAAATGTGGCGTGAGAGTTTGTTGGAATATGATCAAAATTGGCAGTCAAACAGAACCCCAGTTAACTTACTTTCGAAGATCGTCTTCCACTGCGATTTTATAAAACACCACCGTCTCCTCTGCTCAATGGATGACGATTCTTTCGCTAGCCGAGGCGAAAGAGGATGTTAGGTCGTCTGCTCAGTGCTCTTCTATAGAGCTCTACATTCGTTTGGGGCTCTGCAGTGATTCACTCGACAAAGGCCAGAAGACTTCCAGACTTCCAGACTCCAATTGAACTCGGATATGTACGTACGAAAACCTAAAATATCACCCTTGCGCCTTTGCTCCGCTCTGGTTCCCACTGTCCAGCTCCAGTCTCCTGTTTTGAAGAAACGCAGCGTGCGTCCGCACAATCTATCTTTCTCACATAGAGGAAACGAATATCCTATTCGCTATACATAAGGACCAAGAGGGGGGAAGTAGCTGCTCTGGATGCATTCCAACCTATATTCTCGATTCGAATTACTTCTTTCCTGAAGGCGATGCAGTTGTGTCAAGCTCAAAATCCTGGAGATTCTGGCATAACGAGGTCCATGACGTGTTTTATACCTCAAGATGATAGCTTGTGCGCTCTAGGTCATAATCTACTCGCAATGGAATGGCTTCTCCTTGTTGCCTTTCTCAAACCCGCGACCATCGGACCATGGAGAGACATATCTTGCCTCACGGTAGCCAAAAGGCAAGAGCCTCCGAGTAGCGGCTGTGCAAATTGGATGTTTCTTTTGAACGTACCATTTACTTGTTGCCATATCAGCGCGAGTGCTCTCACATTGTGCAGGCACATTAGACCCGTGCGTCCTCCATAATGGAAACTACTATTCTCCTGCTAACGGGTATCCATTTCTAGAGCTGGTCAAGCGGGCTGTCTGTGCTTGTGACCAAACAGTTCTGTCTCTATCAATGTGGCAAGTTACTGTGTTCTCGTGTGTCCACTGTTCAAGAGTTGTAACTTGCTTTGATCACTTCGCGGTATTGACGGATGAGCGAAATATCTCTAGAGGCAAGACGGCCGCATATGCGGGCGCCCTGATCTCGGCCCTGCCAACTTTTGACACTTTTGTGGACACTGGGCAAGACAAGCTCTCGTCTACACGTACAATCCGGAGTCTATGTTGGGGTCGCGGCTCGTGATAGCAGTATGACCGGAAGAGCGCTCAAAAGAACCAGGTCGGGAAACGTCGTGCCTCTTGTAGCCAATTCTGTTAGGAATATCTGGAACTCCAGGTCTATGATGGCATCTTCATACGGCTACGTCTCGTGATTAGGAACTTTTCGCCCTCATGGAAAGGTATAAAGGGCCATTGACATTGTAGCTTTTCTTCCAGCAACCTCACGGCAACGCATAGTGAGCCTCCCTATTTACCCCAGCCTCTCGCGCACTTATCTTCTGCTAGAAAATCCCCCGAAAAACTACATCCCAACTTCAAAACAAGTTCGTTGCCACATTCCTCTGCCCCGTTCGTCCGCTGACCCCCGCTCCCCTGACAGAATGACCTACAAAATCGCCATCTGCCTCTACCAGAACCAGCCCAACGCCTTCTTCCACGTCGTCGAGAAGACCGTGTTCAACTATGCCAAGGGCGGCTGCTGGTCCGAGATGGACGGAATGATGGTCCTCGAGATGCCCGAAAGCGGGACCTCGGGCACCCTCCGCTTCATGGCGGACACCGGCGAGGCCTTCTGCATCGCCGTCGGCATCCACAACCACAAGCGGTGGTGCGACATCGTGTCCAACCTCAAGAACGACCAGACCGGCGTCCTCATCAACCGCGAGTACTACAACAACGGCGGGCGGGACCACCAGCGGGAGAAGCAGCTTGCGTCGTTCAGTACCAAGAACGCGCAGGGCAGGAATATGGCGATCAAGTTCACCAAGGAGGAAGGCGAGCACCTCAAGGCCAACGTTATCATCGGATGAAGTGAGGGTTTATTTGTCCTGCTCTCGTTTCATTTCACTGATGCGGTCATACAGAATGCAACTCTATTCAGAGCGCGGGGCTGCTGAAGCCTTTGTAAAACCATCGTAAAAGCCATTGTTTGTGTGTATTTCTAGTAGTGCCAAAATGATCTATATGCAACGCGTTTCGTCTAGTCTGGCGGTTGCCTCTTCATATTTGCTCCCTGTGAATATTTCGTTGCAAGCAATGGGAAATCGAGCGCTAGCAGGCCAGTGGCTGCCACCCAGCCTCAAATAAGAGATAGGACCAGTCTAGAACGCCTGCAAGCTGGTCGCTGATCCAGGACGCCGCATCGCTGATCATAGAGCCACGCCCCCGAAGAAGGAGAACAGGGTACAGCGTTCAGTTGATGCCGCAGCGCCGGCCACGCCAAGTCTGCGGAACGGCGATCTTGGCAGCACCCATCAGCCGAGGCGAGGGTACCTGGACCGCGTAGGTGGCATTGGTAGCAGAGGAACAGGGTGGCGACATAACGAGGGCGAGAAATGTCTGGCGATGGCGTTCTGTCGAAGATGGTTGCAGGGTCGGGAATCAGGAGAGCTAGTCGGACATAATGCGAAGACATACCATTGGACGAGCAAGAGGTGCAGGCTTTGGAGTGATGAAATGCGACAGCACGCCTGTAAACGCAGCAGGTGTGCTGCGAATCTGTGAACTCATGCGTCAAGTAGCTCTGTGTTCGGTTAGTATAAAAGCCATCAAGCCAACATGGTGTCGCCATGAGGCTTGCGAGACTCTGCATGCACCCGCAAAGCTCAGCATATACGAGCGAGGGGCACGTTGACTGTCAAAAAGGTGAGGTGATTCGTCCGGCTAATGCTCCAAAACAGAATGCACATGCGATAACATTTGGGGTCCGTTTGACGGGGTACACTGAAATATGGTTACAAGATATGAACAAGACCAGACGTGTGGAATGCAGATATTTGAATGAAAAATGAAACAAGAACAACATCACTTCGCTTGCGCCGCCCGTGCGCTTCTTCACGTCCCCTAGTGCCCACCGCCCAAAATCGGCGCACGCTCCTCGTCGTCGAGGCGCACGCCGCCCCAGCTCTTTCCGGCGACGCCGAACGCGCCCTTGATGACCCACACCAGCGCGAGGATGGAGAAGCCGAGCGCGCTCCAGTGGATGAACGCGCTGCTCGTCTGGTGCGCGAAGATCGCCCACAGGCTCCACGCGATCGCGACGCTGGCGGGGAGGTCGCCCTCGGGGCTCGAGAACGCGTACGCCGCGGCCGTCGCCTCGAGGAAGAAGAGCGCGAGGAAGACGAACACCTTGGTCCACACACCCGCGGGCCGGGTGAGCGCGTTGACGCCAAACGCCTCGAAGAGCGAGAGCACGACGAGCACGGTGGTCCAGCCGTGGTAGAGCGAGAAGGGGAGGTGGAGCAGGATCTCGTCCCACGAGTTCTGCGAGGAGTGATGCTTTTTGACGATGTAGTAGATGTGCTAGAGTCGGTATGTCAGGTGCTGTTCGAGTGGACGAAAGATGTGGATACTCACTGTGACGGTTGCACTGACGAACAGAGCGAAGATGAAGGCGGGGATGTAGTGACGGTTGGCCCACAGGTTGACGTAGATGGCGTTGAGGATGCCCAACAAAGGGAACCTCCAGGAGATGCCGTCTATGATGGTCGCCTTACCAGCGTCGGTGAACTGGTAGATGATCGTGCCGAGCAGGAGCAGGTGAATGAGGGTCCAAATGAGGAAAGCCCATGGCGCGGGGGTCAAGTAGGTCTCCTTGCCAGTGTAATAGATGTCGGAGGGAGCGGCAACGGTGTAGATATTCGACCCAAGGAGGAAGAAGTACACGAGGATATTCACAATCTGCACAACATTCATCAGCTAATCTGCAGGAAAGTGCAGAAAAGACAAGCATACCTTGAGAAGAATGCCGTCTTTCCAGGAGGAGGCCATGCTGGGCGTTGGTTGAGGGGAAGATGGAAGTCAAGAGCAGGGATGGCGCTCGCTTTTGTTGTTGGCTAAGGTCCGCAGTGATGCACGATGATGCACCCTATGACCGCATTTTCGTCCTTTCACGGCAGCCTCGTGGTCTTCCCCGCAGCGCTCATTGGAGCCCGCGCCATTCTTGGATACAATGACGACGACCGCACACTGAAACAGGCCTAGATTCGTCGCTTAATTCTCCTCATTATTCCACCATTTTCTGCGATTTTCTGAGGGTTTTCCTCGATGTTGAAAGCTGTTTGCTCGCTAAATATACAAACGTGCACTCAACCTCGAGGCCAACTAGCCGCTAAGCCGCACAATGATCATTCTATGTGCCCTGGACCAGTCCTTTCGCAGCAGGTACCACCATCACTTGATCACCCCACCGGTACCGTCCACTGCCGATCGCTGCATGTGGAATTTTTGTGGAATAATCTCCAGAATTCGACTCCCGCACGAGGACGCCAAGCGACTACCCAGTCTATTACATCGTCTACCACCAACGTCAGGTCATGGGAACTGACTTCTCGCCTACATGGCCAAACGGAAACTTGCAGGTGCATGCAGGCGTCATTCAGGCTCAGCAACCGTTATGCCCGAGGACCGCAAAAGCCGCACGCTACAATGAACGGCGCAAACTCAATTCCGAGGAATACATAGGCACTGACAGCGAGTATATGCACTCTTTGAAGCGGATGGCGTGATATGCTGGCAGTCGGAGTGATACAGGGTGATACTAATAGCCGACACAGCTTTGGTCAAATATGAGCAGAGTCGAGTCTTTCAAGATGATATCCAGAACTTGACAAATATCCAGCCGGGATGTTTGCCGCAGGTACGCCTTTTTATGAAGTTCAATTTTCTAACACATGAGTTTGACCTTGAAGAAACGACCGACGACATTGAAAAACTTCAACATTCCACATTGGGTTCGAATGTTGCTCGTCGGAAGGGGTCGAGTGGCCCAAGGCCGTTAGAGACTCTGAGCAAGCGATAGGAGCATAATGGATGGGCTGAGGGAAAGCCCTCAAACATATGGTGGGTCTCTATCTATAGGGCCGGTCACGTGACCTAACCTGCCACCTCGGGTACATCATATGTTTCTATCGACATAGACATCGAAGCTGCGGCGAGCGGCGAGGCCAGTATAGCATATCGGTATGCGGACCAGTTTCTTCTGCTCGATGGCCTTCTAACACTTAATTTGGATGGCGACAGGTCGAGTCGGAGTGCCAAGCTCAGGATTATAAAGCCAAAATAACACGTATCGGACTGAATGGCGCTGCCACCAATACTGCTCATTCTCTCTCCGGGACAGCAAGCTTTAGGCGGGAACTTCAGTGTTGCACTACAATGTCGGGTGCCTGGGGTCAGCTTTTTCGCAGGCAGTACTCAAACTTTCGCGAGCTCTCTTTCAAACGGTAGCGTGGATAAGCTGATGCCGGCTCTCTGCTGCAGAAGAATTTTCATTACCCAGACGACTAGTGGCTTTAAAAACGCACCTTCTCCTTTTGTGAGGATTGGCTGTCGAGGTCCACATTGGTATCATTTGCGTTCGTTCACCAGCACAAAACTTTCGGTTTGAGCGCGTAATCCGCTTTTCAGAGTACGAGACTGGCAGCTTCGCCAGAGTTAGGGGAGGCCTCGGCGGACGGACTGTTATTTGCCTTGGAACGTCTAGTCGGGGAGGGACTATCGCAAATGCTTTGGCGTTTGTCGATTATGGCGGATGTGACTTAAGATCTGGACGCAATGCAGCTGACTAACTCATATGCGCAGAGCTAGTTTACGGTGGTCGCTGGGCTCAAGAGCATAAACCCAGCATACTTCCCAAGATTGAAGAGTTGTTGATCCGCCGCCAGCCCTGTGCGAATTATGCTAAACTTACTGTAAGGCGCGGTTTGCCCCGTTCCAACCTCCTCCGAGATTCAATAACATGACTGATTACTTGCCACCGATAATGGTCATCAAGACATTTTGACCCGGGCAAACGTCCCTTCGTGTGGTCCCCAATCAGCAGTCTCATTTCCTCTAGCATCTTAGTTTATGTGAGACTGGTTACATATCGTCATCGTAGGTCGTATGTAGCTTCCGCTCCATTGATACATCATTGATTAGCATACGCGGCTTCGTTCCTTGCCACTCACTTTCCGCTGTGGCGTCACCAGTGACTCCGCTTGCATTGCGCTCACTATGGATACGGTGATATGCATTGAAGCTGGAACTGCTGTGTCTATATCAACCACTGGATGAAATAGCTGCTTGAGCTATCAGATCCTGTGCAATCATCCGATGCATACATACAGCGATATCATGAGTTCGAACTTGAAAGGCCAAAATCGGAAGCATTTAGCTCTTCTTCCCACGATCACACAAATTGGCAACTCTATCGGCGCACTTCCAACAGTCGTTTTGACCCTTGAGAAGCTTGAGAGCTGAAAACCCACGAGGGCACCGAATTCTGCACCTACGCATCACATTGCACCCATGCGCTACTGTCGTTATTCTCGTTTCGGGGATGTCTGGAACTGTCGATGATGTCTCGTGCCAACGCTGCTTCGAAACATATGTAACTTGCCCTACGGCCTCCTACGGGCTACAGGCATCTTCCGACTCAATCTTCAGCGTCTATCTGGCATACACAAGAAATCACCTGTCTCATGACCCCACAAAAGCCCCACACCTCGTGTTCCCAGGTATATTATGCCACCATCAGGCAGTGCACCAGAATTCACGGTTCTTACTGTATGTCAGCAAAGCCACTTGGCTTGATGACAAGGATGGTCACCGTACCGTTTGTTGCTGAAGCTGTTCTACATACGGTCTGATATGTTCCATGACCGTGACGTATCTTGCTGCGTACAAGAGAGTGGGAAATGGTACGAGAATCAACCAGACTACTCGGGAGGCCACTCAAAGATTTCAAGGAACATCGATGGATTGAAAATTTGAAATAGCCTTAAAAGTGGCGAATCTCGCGTTGCTGAGCGAGCTTCAGTAACGCGGCTGCAGAGGGCTTGATGCGATGGCGGAACGCTGAATCCGCCACCCTGACAGATCCTAATGCTGTGAGAGTTTGTTCCAATCACATTGAACCTCAGCTAAACCGTCGACAGTCCCCCTGCTATCAAACCGCCAAAATTTGGCGATTATTCGGGCACTGAGTGATAGCTTCCCAAGCTGCACGAAAACCATACTGTAAGGCCGTATTACGGCCGTAAAGTTTAAACCCCATCCGAGTCTTACGGTCAAGTATGGTTACGGTGGCTGCCTGAAATCGGATGTCCGAGAACCTGATCAGCAGCTTGGCTACGGTGAACCGTATAAGGTTAGCATTTACATATCTTTTCTACATCAAAGTTTGACCCTGAGGCTGAGTCGGTTTTCAAGACAAGTGATTACATAGCCGCGGGAAAGAGTGATCATTTGCCTTTCGGCAATCGATGAGCATCGTCAATAGGGAGGGTCACCGTACGCCTCCGCGCCCGAGCCCAATATTTTGCATTGAGTTCTAAAGTGCCACAGGGACCGACTTGCACCGAGATCAAAATTTTCAGAAAGAGTGGCATTCCCGAGCTCAATGCAAAACCTACTGGGTGCCATATATAAGTGCCCCACATTCCCCGCGCGTATGATGCATTCACCTACTGATGTCGCAGCCTTACAGTCAAGAATTCGCTGATGTGCATGACATGTACGTACTGGCTATGTATTCTTCCTGAGCCGTAACATGATCCATTAATGTCGCTCCCCAGATGGACCACACGAGTATGCCTTTCGTTACGCAGCCTACGATCCATATAGTTGATCATGCTTTACTGGCAGTATGTAGGCTTTGCAGCCTTCACGATTCTAATTTGGGATCATATAATCACGTTTCCAGACGAGGTAAGAATTTCTTGATGAGGTCCAGTTCATAATAGCATCTGAACACAATCAATCCCAGATTAAATATATGTGGAAAGGACGGAGAACGCTGCGTGAGTCCCATCATTCCTGTCAGCTTTTTGGCTCTGATTTATTCTTGCCTATTCTCTCCCTCTCACCCTACGCCAAAAAGTCATATATTGTTTCTTCTTCAATCGCTATGTGATGCCACTTGGTTTCATTGTGAACCTTACTGGTAAGATCTCGCGCGTGGAAAAGGAAGTGTTGCTTACGATGCTATAGCCTACACACTCCAATCGTGGAGTCAACATGTAAGCCGAATGCTTCATGATGCTTCCATATACTGACCTTGACGGCGAGCGCAGACGTGAGTACAGCTGCATCGAAATCTTAGCGGCTCCTCACCTATCATCAAAGCTGCGAAAGATATGTGCGATACGAAGGGTTCATGACAGCAATGGGCGTCGAGGTAGTTGGGTTGATGATGTTCATCAGGTAAGCAGCCTCATAATGTCGTCTCTTGTGGCCATTCCGATGAACTTTTGTTCAGAATATATGCAGTTTTCGGGGGATCCAAATGGATCTCAGGGATCCTGGCAATTATTCTCTTTACAGAGGTGCCAGTGAACATATACTTGATCGTAACCGGGCACGGCATGTCGACCTTCACATTTCTTCAATCAATATACTTAACCATGTCTTAGCTGTTACGCACTGGGATGCCGACCGCCAGGGTCCATCGTACCAAATTCATTGTAAGCAATTCCTCCATAAATCACCGACTTAATCGCTCATCAATATCAATTTTAGCCTGCAGCATGATCTTTGTAGGTACGCCCGTCGTTGCGTCAGCATCGGCGTGGCTTCCGCTGCTATACGACACAGTCGTGTTCGGTTTGATTGTGTTCAAAGGTTGGGCGGAAAGGGGGATAGGCCAGTCACGATATTTGATTCATACGATCTTCCGGGACGGCTTGGTCTACTACAGGTGAGTGACAAAAAAATCAGCATCGATGCCACGCACTGAGTTCGCGAGTGTATAGCGTGATCTGCGCAGTAACTTTGACTTTGACTATAATGCTAGCTACGGCTCCTGAAGGAATTCGAAACGTCACTGCTCAGTGAGTTTTTCGTTGCTCCAGCTTTGGGAATTATAACTGACGACATGATCCGCCTACAGGCTCGAACTCATGTGCGTAAAGAAACTAGGCTCGTTCTGCGAGAGACGCTAACGCCCGCGGGGAAATTTGTGACAGCCTTACCGTAAGTTCATATTATAGGCACGGATTTCTATTCTCACGTATCATGCAGATTGCTATGATGTCGCGCATAACGTTAAGCCTCAAGCGGAGTGCTCATGCACCGTTCGGTGCTACCGAAATCGACTCTCACGATGAGGACAACGTCGTCACTTCTTTCCCAGCGAGGACGTGGGCCCGATCAGCCCGATTACCGGCGACAACGCGTACCCGATCCTTGCTTGGTCGCTCCAGAGACGTACTCTCAACTATGCAATTTCGTCACCCCGAACCATTGAGCCCGATTGAATCTGAACCGGTTTCTGGGATTCAGACACCCGGATCGGAGAACATTGCTGGCCCAATCGATCACTCGGCTGCTCGACTTCATGGAGCATTGGAATTAAGAAGACTTGATCGTGTGGTCGACAGACAACCTCGACACCATGAAGGGGACTTTTCGCTCGCCTGAGGCATGGGGGGCACGTCTAGTGGGGTGTATGCATTGTATATTCGTTGCGTCTGATTAGTGTTGGATATACGATTACTGTCGCATATGCGCTATATGTACTGTGTATAGATCCAGTCTTCACTTCCATTACGATGGTCATATAGCATGCTGTATATCGACTTGAATCTCCTGTACCGGTCTCATGACGAAGTCTACTGCGTTTTCAATCAGAAATGTAGATGAAGATTCTCTAGGTTCACGTCGCAAGATCATATCATATCCAAAACCACGAGCTCTTTCTGCAATACTCACATCCAACGCGTTGATTACACCCTGGTAACACTTGCATCAATCACGAGTTCATATCGTTTCCCCTCGGTCTCGATGCCTGGGTCAACGGTTTGTGATGCAATGGTCACATAATCAGTGGAAGCGTTATCTTGATATTCATCTTCATCCTCAAGCGACTCCAAAGGATAGACCAACCACAGCTTGGAGCCATGACCGTCAAATGCCGCACTGAAGGAGATATATAGTTGTCACCTACCTTGCGAAGAGTCTCTTGGCGGAGGGCTTCCTCGACAGCGCTTTGCCATCGATAAGTTGGAAGATGAGCGACCAACTTTCTAGCATCAGCTAGGAGCTGCGGGTCACCAACCGTTCCCAGCACTCTTAGAAGTAGCTGTATTGTTTCACGTCGTTCTTTCGATGCTTGCGAAAAAGCCCCAGGATGTGTCACCACATCATCGAACACAATTTGACATAGCTCCAAGAGCCTTTGTTGGTCTCGACGACATGAAAACCGGGCATGCAAATAAGGTGACATGCCTGTTATGGCACGATGTGCTAGCACCAGCGCGCCATCGTCAAATTGAGACAGGTGGCGAAAATGCTCGATGAGAGCTATGAGCAGATGGATGTGGCCGCGACAGAGTGCAAATGCTATGCTGCCATGCATCCCTGAGCCTAAGCTAGTAAGTGTCGACTGTTCGTTTTGTGGCAGCTGACTATATAGCCGCATTGTCTTCTCATCTACTTCTCTCAGCATGAGTTGTGATCGTCTGGTATCGCTCATGTCAGGGACACTTTGGAGGGGTCGATTGCGGATGGGGTGCATATCGCGATTGGAAAGCTTGTCACTGAACTTCGACGCATGGAGGTAAGTGACCGGGTGCCTATGCTGTCCTGGAGTCAGATGGCGTTGCATGAATGTGGCCATGTGAATCGCCGTGCACATAGCATAACTGGACACGGCTTTTGAATCGCAGCCAAGCAATGTTGCGAGTGTTTGGGCCTCTCTGGATGCGGCCTCTAATCGCGCCAATACAACAAGCGGGTTTGAAGCTTTCGTCAGTATCCTGTACTGCGCGGTATAGAATGAGGCTTCTAGAAATGCCGTTGCACGCCGATGTAGTGATTTTTCGACACTGAGATCGATGTTTGTGCATGGTCGTAGCATTTCACCGAAGTTAAGTTCGATGAAAAACTGCAGGACAGCCTCTTTAAAGGCTGGACGGACAGAAACGATCCCTTTCATCAATCCAAATGCGTCTTTGACAGAGAACTTTCCGGCTATGAAGCCAGGAAGCATGGTAACCAGAGACGCCGAGGAGTCCCAACCGTGCAGCATCCCTAAGTTCTTGCTGAACTCGGTCACCTCCGCGATCGTTTCAAGCGGGGCCCCTTGCAAGCGAGCTGCTTCCGCCTTGTAATATTCATGAGTGTGCCGTTGAGCTCGAAGCAATATGCATATATGTATATGCTCAACCACTTGATTGACGACCTGTTTGGCCGCCTCGGCGACCTGCCAATCTGGCTCCTTGGTCAACGGCATGATCATTACACGCAGCGCAGATTCATACGTGCGCAGAAAACCCCAGGGATCGGCAGAGCACAAGTTGCAGAGTCTGGCGATGCTGTTCAAGCATGAAATGATCCTCGTATTCCTAGCAGCTGATGCCAGACTGCTCGACGCTTGATATGCACGAAGGAGCCCCATTATGCGTGGAAGAAGCTGGATGTCTTCTTTCTTCAAAATTTGGCGCATGACGTGCGAGTCATCTTCCGAGGAGCAAAATGATGGTATGCCTTCAACAAAGGGGAGGAGTTCTATATCTTCAGTTAGACAGCTTAATGTCCAGGCGAGCGCATCACGATCCCGCTGGGTACGACTAGGATGTGCTGCGATGGCAGCTAGTTCTCGTCCTTGCCACATATTCCCTCTCATTCGCATCCATCTTCCATTGGAGCGGTATCGTAGAAGACCTAAAAATCTGAATAGAACCCAGAATACTTCGGAGAGCGGCGTGCGATAAGGGCATTGTCGATCGATAACAGGTAGAATGGTGATTAGGACGTAGAGGCCGCCGCACATTGCGACAACGAACAATGTAATCCATGCAATCAGCCGGTTTATTGAAAATAGAAAGTCCACGAGTCCTGCGAAGAAGAGAAATACAGATGCATGAAGCAGAGTGGGGATTCCCTCCACTACAGCTGGCATTTTTGCTTTCTCCATGCCTTGATGCAGATAAGACCGGATGCGAGCTTGAACATAGGGTGCGGGCCTTCTCTCGATGGCTTGAGCATAGTTTCGCGCCCTGACATGTACACTATTTCGTTATCATTATTTGGCCGAATAAATAATGAGCACCCACCATTGCTGGACAAGTGTTGCGGCCAACGCGCACGTTAGTGCGAGACACAAACTGAGAAACCAGAATGCATTGACCCGCAAGATAGATGAGCTGGGCTCAAATGAACTCGAGGCGAAGGTTTGGTTCTGCGATACATTGCCACCAAGTTGCTGAGAGATTTGATGGAGTATGTCGATAGTCTGTTGGTTGGGATCGGGTGTCAGGCTGGCATAGCTTTCAATGATGAAGGCTGTGACGCTTGCAGAGAACAAGCCAGCCTATGAATCCAGAATGAGTCCCTTCAAATGAACTTAGCGAGACTCAAACAACTAGTACGCACAAAAATGAGAATCCCATCCATATCCTTCGACCAGCTTTCGATCAAAGCTTTGTCATGCATATCAGCTTCTGACATGTAAACCGACCATATCTTGGTCGATGGATGATCGTACGCTTCCTGAGAAGTCGAAGCCGTGTGTCCAGGCTGTAAATCTTCATTGGACACAGGTCAGTGGTGGACGAAGGGATCACAAACTCGGGGTCATTATTCACCTTCCCTCGCGCGATCACCACCGCTGCTGCCGCCAGTGCCGCTATTTGTGCTCTTCTCCATGTTTGAACGAGATAGGATACTCAACGAGTCTTAGGAGTCTGCTGTAAAACATGTGTACGTTTCCCTGTTGGTTCCACCGGTAACTTAACTAAACAGATACTCATAGTGACCGACTTGTTAGACGATTCCGGATCACTAACAAGTTTTTAGAAATATGGAACCTCCTTCCAACATCTACTACTCAGCCAAGAAAACCTACCCGCGCGCCATAGGTCTTCCCCATATGGACCCTTCTCCACCTACTTCTGCTCGGCACTATCACGATCACGATCATCTACCTGTTCACCGACTCTGGTAAGGCGGTCAAAGTTATTGATGTCATCTCTCAGAAGAAATTTCGTTCTTTGAGCGTCCTCCAATGATGTATAGGGCTACCTGTATGACAATTGCCACCTATCTCCAGTTCTATCCTCTGCCTGTTCGTCGTCACAGCCGCCACAGTAAGTCCCCATTCCAGTCACCTGGCACTAAACGCCTACTGACCTAGTAATCTTCAACGTACTTGCTACATCGCCAAGGATGTTCTTTCTCCTTGCAACCACTTGCGACGGAATCTTACTCCGCTTATCTGGACCCATATCACGACAGGACCACGATTCTCGTCGCCTATTGCCCTGTGAAGCATTTGGCGCCAGCTTGGGGTCCAAGCTGCCCGTCTTCCTCTGGCTCTTCTTTCTCGACTGCCCGGGCATCCACGTCCTTGATCACTGAAGGCTTACCTGCCCTCGCTGTCACGTGGACAAAAGGCCCGACAACCCCTGCGTGCACGGTAACCTATAGCGTGCTGGGCCTCTCGACCCTGGCGCCAGTGTGAGTCGTGAAAGACGTGTTTTGGATGGCAAGTAAAAGCTGGGGTGGCGTCGGGTGTAAGGAAGCGTGCAAGGAAGGGACAGGCGCAGCTTGAACCGGATTGGGTGGTTGTTCTTTGCATTCATATACTCCCCTTTTGTGGCCACATTCTCAATCTAATCTCACACCTACTCTCAAACTTTCCGTATGTGCATTCTTTTCTTGGCGTCGAGTGGTGGACACCATGCGTTTGTCAGTATGTCGCAGCTCGATCCCACTGAAAAAGATGTGCAACACTGGAGAGGCTCGTACGTGCCAATCAGAAGGGTCGGGTGGCATAGCTGGCATCAGTATGTATATCCAAGGTATAATACTTTGGGGTTGCATTTCAGTCTAATCAACCTGCTGTAGGCAGGCGCGCCACGTATACCCTTTTGGTGATAGAAAGCGGAGACTGATAGAAGGCTGGCAGAAAATGAACAGACTATGGGGCCGCCGAACTGCGCAAGCTCATTCGTGCTCGTGCCATCGCTTCATTCATACCTCGGATCTACCCAGCACTCGAACGATAGCAGCAGTCAAAGAACTGCTTAACCCCCCCAACTTGAGCGCTCAATCGCACGGCGACTTAACACAAGAATAAGACACATGTCATTTCAGGGACTCAAACACAAGAATAAAGCTGACACAAAAGAAATACATAAGTGCGAAAGCGTTTGCTTCACTGCCAGATTGGTCTTTCACTCGAAGAGATTTCCGCTTCGAGAGGCTTAGAAGGTGTGCAGGTAGTCTCCCACAAAGCTCTTGGCGAGATTTCCGGCAGTGTCTCCGATGGCTCCGAATCCGAACGATTTGGCGATTTCCTGAGCCTTGCCCGCACCGGCGGAGGCGACAGCCGTCTCGATAAAGCGATGCTGAAAAATGACACGGCTCAATTTCGATAACGGCAAAGAGATTGCAGTTCGTGAATATATACCTGGTACGGCTTGCGGCTCGTGTCATGGTAAACAACAAAGCGCAATTCGCCTGCGGCGTTCTTCTGACCGTATTGGAGGTTTGAGTCGACGGTGATCTTGTAGCCTTCTGCATTCGCGATCGAGCCAGTAAGTAAATATTCCTCTAATACCACGAGAGATGAAGAGGCACTTACCACCAGGCTCTTCGGTGCCAACCTTGGAGATATGCTTAGCATTGGCTTTGGTCGAGTTCTTATAGAACTCGGCCGCGATGAAGAAAGGCACCTGTTCGCCTGTAAAAAAAACTCGTCAGTCTTGAATAACAAGGCAAGTCTTTTTTGCTGACCGGTAGTGATATTGTCCACAGTCAGCGCGAAGTAGTCGGCGCTGCGGGCGGACAAATCTTGCTGCCACTGGATATGGACTGCTTTATTCTCCTGGTCGAGGAGAGGGATAAGTAGCTGATCACCCTGGTTGACGACGGGGGCCATTGTAGAAATGTTGAGAGAAGTAGAAAGTTAAGGGAAAGGTTTTTTTGGCTGGAGATGGGAGTAGCTGATCTGCTGAAGAACATGATGATACCTTGCAGACTTTATACGATTCTGGAGTCATCAGTCGGGAGCTGAATTCGGAGCTGGTGTGAGACGAGAAGAATTAATTCTCGCCATCGATACGCTTTGCGGACGGATAGGAAGGTCAAGCACGCGAGTCCAGTGGCGCTATCAGAGTGGAAGTGACTGACTGGGCGCTGCGTCCATTCTACTAAATGTACATTGGCATTGCCATAGTGAGCTCGCAAAGAAAAATCAACATCAAGATAACAGATGCATATAGCACCGTGAATGTTTTGAAATGCAGGATGGCCGATGGAAATGGAGGTGGTTTGGTACTCGTCATTCAGAAAATGAACAGAGCATAGCGTCGCCAAGATTGACCCGTTGATGGACCGCTAATTATGCGTCATTAAAACATAAAGAGACACTGAATTCATTTCAAGAGCCAGCTCTGACAAGTGATTTGACCCCCGAGAGCATTTAGAGGTGTCAGTCCGCGATTTGGAGCGTAATCTGGTCTGCATCGGTACCTCAACATAATGATCAGGCTCCACGCTGTATGAATCAGCATCCGTGAATATCCCACAGTATACGTGCGGTGACGAGTCACGACCTTGAAGTAGCAGCATTCGGTAACTTCAAAAAGGGTCTTGTCGATGTGTTGCTGACGGCAGCGACCGCTAGTGATGTGAGTTGATCAGATGCTCTCCGCCAGAGAGGGATACGTAACATATAATTTAGACTTGGCTGCTGGAAACCAACTGGGATTTGTAAGTTGTCGACAAGAGGGGAGAACGGAAGGGGCAAGGACAGAAAAGACCGACGTCAGCCGCGCCGTCGGAGGTATTATCGGTGTTTAAGAGGCGTATATCCTCATGCTGTGGCGGACAGGTTCGTCGGGACCATGATTCGACCGACCATGTCTCTGTCAAGATAACAAGCGTCCGAGAGCTGTTTGATTTGCCTTACAGTCAGAGAGAGAGAGAGCTCTTACCATCTTGAGCCCCTAGCTATTCTAAAGTAGAAGGATTCCCAATGGAAAGGAACCTGCCATCGGCAAAGCCAATTCAATTGCAAAGGGGCTTCCTTGTGACCACATTTTACTTTAGGATTGAATATCCCAATCCTGATTAATGAAATAACCTTTTCGAGGCCGCCTCCGTGCGGTCCGTGCATGGTCTCGGACAGTGTTAAGCATACACCGGCTGAGTGCTGCCATTGGCGCCGATGATGACCTGAACTCTTACTAAAGCTCCACATTGGATGCTTGTCAATCTCTTCGAAAGCCAGCGACTGTCAATTGTAACATCCGTGAACATGATAGGTACAGTTCTGCTGCGCTTGATCATTCCTCACCGACTTTGAACAGCATATTAGGTTAGGGAAATACTAAGGAACCGCATTTGTTCCTCGACTCTTGCAATGGATGGCGGATGTCGGCCAGACCGACAATACGACTCTGACAAGTCCAAAAATCACACTCCCTTGTGGTCCTGCTGTGAGAACATAAAACGAAGGTTTAGTGGGATGCCCTCGTTCCACAAACGACACTCGCTGCCCCCTTCAAATTCTTCATGATGATGATTCACATACCGGTTCAAGGCGGTGATGAGCTTCTTGTACCTCTATTCAACGGAGATACAGATGATGCGATTCGTGTCAGCTGGATCCAAGATTTTTGCCATCGTGAAGCGTATTACCATGCACTGCTCGCAGACAACCTCACCACTGGTATGCAGTCTCCTCGTTTGCTTTCGTTTGCTTTCGTTCGTATTTTGACCAGTTGCTTGGCAGGGGAGCAGGTTCCTTTCTTCATTGCTGCCGAATATTACGAAGACTATACTGATGGAAGTCCATGCCATATAACCAAGGTCGGAGAATTTGTGGAGGGTGGTGAGTCTTATTTTGCACTCGTAGCAATCAAATCTTAGCGAAATTGCTGCAGAGGGAGACATGGAAGCCGGTATGCAAAGTCAGCATATTTGTGCGAGACAGCATGATGCTGAGAACTTCCGCCTTAGACGGCTACAGGATACAAGTCGAAACAAGCGTTCAGTACGGTGAGAGTGCTGTAGATGGCTTTCGATTTGTCGTGTATCACGACCAGAAGCGACGACCTCCCCAGGTAATGAAAGCAGGTTTTCTTCATGCCATTGGGCTTAGCGTAGCTGAAAGTTCATGTTATAGCAACGCTTCATTGAGTCAGCAGTCTTGGCGGCAGTGCACGGCAGAGCTCAAGAGGTTGCAAAAGCCTTCGGGTTCTCTAGATACAAAGATCAGGTAGCCGCACTTGCTAGATGTTACGTTTCCGCAGGAGAGGATCTTCACTGTTTCTAATTAATGTACTTGCTCCCTCTGAAATCAAATCAGGAACCTACAAATCTTATGGGCCAACGGGACAAAGACTTGACTCGCTTGATGGTGTGGGCATCATTGCATTTCCGCGGACCCACGCTCTCATTCGCTGTTTCCGAAGCAAATCTGCGGGAAACTTCCGAGTCGTTGACTTCATACCGAGAGACAAGGTTTGGGAATGGTGGGGTCTTCAGCCCTTTCCCCCCCTGTGAACCTGTGTTACTGGGAGATTCGCATTGTAGTACGTAATAGAAACGAAGAGAGAAAGCTTTACCTTGGCCGATCCGTTTCGGTACAATGTTCAGCCGCCTGTGAGCCTCGTGCACCATGATCTGCGTTGGCCGTATTGAGTCAATTCCGACCACCATGGAAAACGAAATGTACCTGGAAGAGTCCCTGGGAAAGAAGGAGGTATGTTGATCGAGGCAGTCTTGCCTTTGTCGTCTACAGCACCCTAGCGGTCCGAATAGAATGTAAAGCGGCTTTTATGAATCGAGGTTGCTTAAAATGTTACTCACCTAGATCCCTGTACCCTCGACTCTCTACGATTCTCACCCCGCTGCCTCCCTACAAACCAAAGCGAATTTTCTCCAGCATGCTTGACCCAGTTCAACTCCAACGTGAGAATGGGGTGCTTGGGTCCGGGGGAAAGATATGGTATCCACTTCAAATCATACGACGCCACGGCCCACGCAATTGTTACGCCGATTGCCCTGTCATGACAAGTGCCAAGAGCCCAGCGCAGTGAGGATACGTTTCTCATCCAGTCGCTCCTCCGACACTTAAAATGATGATTGCCATGTAGCGCTGTTCGTGTCGAGTCAACGTATTCTCCGAAAATCAATGCAGAGCGCTTGAGGTTGCCAAGTCTTTGCGATTGTCCAGAGTGGCGGCGCCCGCGATCGCCAAATGCAGTTTCTAGGTTAAAGACCTCCGTGCCCTGTGCTCAGGTCACGCGGCAAGATCGTCGTCGAATGCGGCGTGCATCAGCGTGGCATTCGCTACGTCAAGCCCCCGAATTAGATGCCTCTGATTCAGTGGGCCGTACCAGTTAGCTGGTCAGGTGTCGGCAAAAAGGGGATTTTTCAGGTTGGGCAGGTTTTCGGCGAGATTATTAGGTTGAAAATCTCGTGAAATATGCACGAATATTTGAGATCAACGAGACTACAATGCGAAGATTAGATGTTAGAGGCCAACGATAGGACCCATCGTATGCTTTCAGCGATTACGTCTGGTTGCGTAAGTTGAATCTGCCATTTCGCTAAATGTAAGCTCAGGTATTCGGTCTGAAGTGAAAGGGACTCGCGTTGTGGCCACTATCGCATTCGCTAAATTGGTGCTGCGACGACAGTCGAAGTTGCGCCTGCTGATTCTTGCGTTCACCGTCATCATACCCGTCCAGGGCCGTCAGCATGATCTGCCTCTGCTCCTTAGTCCCATTACCTCTGGCAACACCCGCATCGTAGAGTCTCCGAAGATCGCGCTCAGTCTGTCCTTTGATCACAGCCAATGGCTTCTTCCCGAGGACTTGCGCTTCATACTGCCGCCTTTCGCCCAGCTTAGCATAGCCACTTGCACATAGCTTGGCCTCCGCATCCGCAGTACGAGTATCCTCGTCAGCTGGCGTTTTGATTTGCTGCCATTCCTCTGCCGTGAGCTTGTGCTGGCTTTCATAACCGCAGACTCCATAGTAGTCAACACCATCCGCCATGGCGCCGAGAGTTTCGTAAGGCAGTGAAGGACTGTTTTCGGTATTGGTATCTACGAAAACCATTCCGCAAACGTCATTGGGTTGGAGGGCAAGGAATTCCCTGGCGATGATGCCGCCATAGGAGTGACTGACGACAACATATGGCGGTGGTATGCCAGCGGCCCGCAGGAGATCGGAGAGTTCTGCAGCCATTATATCTGCGGCGCGAGATGATGATGTTGGAGGGCTGTGTCCGAGACCAGGGCGATCGAAACCTGTGAAGTGTATGTGATGAGCTTGAGCGGACTGAGGCCCGTGGACAGTTGTACTCACAATAGACACGCGCGAATGCACCAACTTCGCGAATCACCGCAGCCCAGCCCAGCCCTGAGTCACCCATTCCAGGTACAATGATCACAGCTGGATCAGCAGCTGCTCGAGAGCGTCCTGATCCTTGGAGAAAAATCTTCAAAGCTCCAACATTAACGAGTTCAGACACATTGCCGCTACCCCATTTACTGGAAAGCCTTGCGGACATGGTGGTTATGGGGATAGCAATGGGCGCAGCAGTGATGCTGCGACTGAGATCTGTCTATGGATTTCAGATGCCGAGCTAAGGGTAGGTCGCAATTCCAGACAAGCAAAAGCGAACGGAGGAGGAATGCGCAAAGCAGATAATATTGGAGAAGTACAAAGAAAAACTACAGAGGAAATCCATCAGACGGACGCTCATCTCGCTGGCTCGTCAAAGTCAAGGCTGCAAGCAGCGCTCGACGATGAGCGTGCCAAACGTCATCGAGACCTGCGCGAGCAGGCCATGTTCTCTGTTGAACGAGTGAGCGCGGATGTCATCGAGTGGATTTGAAGGATGTGGCAATTGTAAAATTGCGAGACTCGAGTTAGTTTCTATAAAATAGATCCTAGCTGAGTATGTTCTAAGGAAATCAGGAAGTGGGCGGGCAGGCATATATATGATTTGCGAGGTGGTCCGTGCGCTGGTCTAGGGCAGGCTTCGCGAGAATTAAAAAATTTCCCCCTCGGCCACACTCCAGTCTCCTGTAAGCATGTAAGCAAACCTCTGAATATGGATCTTATCGAGATGGGGGGAACGATGTGTGGCGTAACACGACAGGAAATTTGACAAGAGCAAGGATACAATTGTGCAACATAGAGCGACTTCGAAATACATGTAATTTAAGATAATGATAAACACGTCAGGTTACAGAAGTGATTGCCCATTGACGGCTTTTGCTGGCAGCAGAACGGCGCGGTACCTAATCTTGCCCTCATCCAAGAGTCTCAAGGCCTCCTCTGCACCTGCCACGCTCAACGGGAACGTCTGCGTGATAGGCTTGATGCCGTGTCGCGCCGCAAAAAGCAGCATTTTGTTTTGAACATTCCGAGCAGGAATGATCACGCCTTGGATACGCAACCCTTGAGCAATCAAAGTCGCGTATGGGAATGACAGTCTGTCATCCGAAACCGTCATAGGATAGATGGTGCCCTGGGGAGCCATTGCGCGTGCAAACCTGGAGAGGGCTTCGTCAGAGTGCGCGTATAAGGTCAATGTCAGAAGCTTACATATCCCAGTCGGGCTGGACGCTGGTGGTAACCAGAAGATGATCCAATTTCTCGATGTTCAGCTTGGTGAGGCCCTTGGTGGCAACGAACTCCGTAGCTCCAAGCTTCAAAGCCTCTTCTTTTTTGGAATCCGTTTGTGAAAACACGACTACTTCGCATCCCATCTTAGCAGCAAACTGCGAGGATTTCGTGTTAATAGTGATGTATACGCAACGACAGATTGACATACCATGATACAAAGATGGCCGAGACCGCCCACTCCCACGATACCTACGCGATGGGTAGACTGCACTCCATGACTGAGTGCGTTGAAGACAGTTCCGCCAGCACACATAAGGGGTGCGGCATCAAGGGAGTCAAGACCATCAGGAATGTCGAACAAAAATGATTCTTTCCACACGGCATGTGTAGCGAACGACCCTTGATCGAGTTCAGTCAGCCCATAGAAGTGCCGCTTGGGGCAGAAAGTCTCAGAGCCTGTAAGACATTGCTTGCAACGACCGCACGAGTCGTGTTGGTAGCCCCAACCAGCGCGTTGGCCACTGTCGAAACTGATTAGCCCGGAGATATGGGCACGTAGGTTGGGGCACTCACATCTTAAAAAAGGTCACGCGCTCCCCGACCTCCTGCACAACACCAATGCCTTCATGGCCCAGAACCATGTCTTTCTCCTTGAAGTGCTCATCGGTTCCGCAGACCCCTGAGTGGGTGATTCGGATGAGGACGTCGTAGGGGCCCAGGCTCTCGACGCGACTTGTGGATTCAACGATTCCTTGCTTTGAGCCCTTGTATACGGTGTATTCGAAAGGCATGATGGTCGAAGGTTGTCGAGCAGGGATGAATGATGTTCGAATGCAATCAGCGGGTGTCGTTCTCTGCCGTGGGATCGGGTTTTATGAAGATTTATGTGGGCGATCATGGCTCAACTAAGGTTCCTTCGCATCATCGTTTTGCTCGGCATACATCGCGCCAGGTGGGTTGTGGTGCGTAATCGAGATCGGGAGGATGGTTCAGCGTTGCCGGAATGCGTGATGACACACCGTCGGTGGTGAAGACTGTGATTGCTTGCTAGCCGAGAAAAATTGCGGATTTGTGGTGGGTCAGGGTTCCGGCTCAACCGTTAGGATACAAATCGACTGTGCTTTCAAAGCTGGTAATTTTTAGATCCTTATTGCGTCGCATTTGAGAAATGACGTACCTGAAAATTGCACTTCCGGGCCTTCCTACATTTCAAACGTCAGCACAGATAAAAATAGTAGGACTGATTAGCCCTCAGCTACCTGCATGTGTTTCCCATACACATCGGAGAACAGAGTCGTCTTTCTCAGCTTGCGCAACAAAGTGTTACCATAAGTACGGGGTTAAGCCCCACGTTGGTCATGCAGAAGAAGGCTCGTCTCCAAAACGCCAAGCTGGTTTACGGTCCAAAAGAATGCAAGAGGAAGCTGGTGTTGTTTTGAATTCCCTTCAAGTAGCGCAAAGGCGGTGTTGTTCGAGACATAGATCAAGGAAACCTGGAGATGACTAGAACTTAGTAATCACGATTCACGTCAATGACTGTCAGGGTGCCGCCGCGCGCCTCTTTTTCTAGTTCTCAACCTGCTCACCAGGCCACGATCAGTGGCAATCTCAGCTTTCCGTGTAGAACTGGTGCTATATACACTCTGTGAATAGTAGGTATGGACCCCTTGCCGGATAATCATGACCCCGACTCGTTGCTGCATATTCCATCGACAGAGCATGCTCAAATTTGAACCACTCGCCTGGTATTGAGAAAAAATCACAGACCTGTCGTAGTTATCTATCTATTCTGAACGCCTTTATAAATCCTAAAATATCCAGGCATGCTACAAACAGCCCGCATGGACGCAGGAGGTGAGTACGTTTCAAAAGCCTCGCATTCCCTCCATCAGCAAACTCTGATTTTTGTTCATAGATGTCCAGGAAATACCATAATTCGCCATAGACGCCATAGATGCCATAGAGCTGCACAGCTCTGCACAGCTCCGCAGAGCCACTGTCAAGTGGCACCTTTGTTCTGTGCAGTCCTGTGCAGCGCTGTGGTATGGCCTAGTGAACTATATGAATCTACTAAAGGACATTCTTCATCACTTACTGAGTTTCTTTACTGACCACCATATGCAGTAGAATTCAGGATGATATTTTGATCAACTAGACTAGTTTGTACCGTAATTAGAGCTACAATGCAATGCCCAAAAGTCCTCTTTCCCTGCATACTTATTCAGCCAAAACTCGGTGCTGTACTCCATGCTGCTCTGCATCGTAAGTTGAACATTCGCTTTTTCCCCAAAACGGGGAACTAGCTCTACAGGTCCTCGTAAGCGAGAGACCGGAATGATAGCCCCCACCCTACTCCCATCTGTACGTACTGCACGCTTCAGCACATACATCCCAGTAACCGAGTTTGGTTTTGGCAGTGATCGTGTGGAGTTACCGACACGGGTTGATTGTGATACAATATCAAAGCGTTGCACATACGCAAGAAATGTATCAGTCCCACGAACATGGAGAATAAGGCGCAACTGAGCGGCAGAATGGCCTGGATAAATATCTGTAAGTATGGTATTGAGCTGTTAATTGAGTAATTACCTGTAAATCCGCTAGCCGGCCATTGCTTGTCCGGCTCGTTATTGACCAACACTGTATCACTATGGCCAAAGACCCATTCTTCTGACGGTGGCGCGCACATGACAGTCCGAGGCTCGGCAACACACTCAGTATCATGGAAAGTTTTCGATTGCATTCGGATTTTTAGCCAAACACGAATCAAATTGAATGACAGGCCGCACCCCGGCAGAGATGTGCGCCGCGTGCCAATAATCGAAGTCATCACGTTGGATCCGGGATCGGTGGCATCCCTCGCATAATCGGCAAGAGCTTGTCGTAGATCTGGCAGGCCGTAAATCTCGGATGCGTCATCAACAGTGAGTGAAAATGACGGGTCTCGGTTAAGATGGAAGCTTGTTGCTCCGCAAGTAAATGTGCGGAGCGGAAAAGGAAGTTGCCTCTCTGTCTGGCCACTGGATGCAAGGACGTCAAGCCGTCTGGCATCAGCAAAGTAGTCGACTAAGCGTCGTTTGGGTCCAACAAGAGACGATGCTGGCCGTATTGATTTGAGCAGAGTATCAGACGTGTCAATGTGGAGAGGCTCGTCAGCTTCCTCCTCTTCATGGCCACTGCCGCTGTCATCATCTGCGTGCTCATGTTGTGCACAATGTGGCCCGAATTGAACGTCCGCAGCCCGAATTGAAGTGGCTAAATCAAATCTCCGTAGTTTGTCTGTACGGTCCAGAGCCCGAACGATCTGAGCCTCATAATCTTGATTGTTGCCTCCCCGAGCTGGATCTTTGACCATGGTGATGTGGCCGTTCTCAGTGATATCTGCAGAGAATTGACTAGCTGCTCCATTGTCCCGGATATTCTGGACAACGCTGTGGAGCATTTCCAACTTGGGAATATACCAGTTGTTGATGGGTCGGCTGCCCTTTCCGACACGTGCGCCTGCATCCAAAATAGCTTGCTTGTGTTGGTGAAACTCAGAGAGGGCGGCCTCAATATGTTCGCAGTCGTTGTCATCAACCCTGGGGGCCTGGGCAAGATATCGGAAATCCATCATAGCCCGAATAGTGGTGGTGAAAGATTTCGGAGTCGCATCTGCAATTACTGAAACCATGTAACGTTCGACGTCACGATGCTCACGGCCGGTAACTTGCTTGAGCTTTGAAATTCCTTCCTTGAAATATCGGAAACCAATGCGCCGAGGAATCAGTGAGAATCTAAAGTCAATCTCGTCTCCGCCAACAGCCCGGATGCACCACTTTGCGTCATGGTCCCAAAAAGCCTTATGCCAGTGGTGAAGCGGCTCAGGTGTCAGAAACCGGTACGGCTCAGCGCCTGCCCAGTCTCGCCAGAAAGCTAATTTGACGCCACTGAGGCGAAACTTCATCGCCTCGCGAGCGTACACTGCCAAGTCGTCATCGAGCCCCACTTCTTGTTGAATAGCATGTCGCTGCGCTAATGTGGTAGCTGCCGTGCGGGGTTCGTGACGGAACGAGTCACCAAATGTCTTGTAGTCGGCCATCGTAACATGTGAAGTTTTTCCTGCAACGGTTGCAAGCATGATAGCTTCTTGAGTGTCGACCATGTATGAGGCTAATGGTGTATAGCAGAACCGCTTTTGGCCAAGTGGATCTGACATCATGATCCCAACCTGCGCTGCGAGTTTGAGGGGTTGCAACACAAAGTCGAGGCACTCGTGGATCAGCCGGTCACCCAAAATGCCGCGAACCTTTTTCCGCTTCTCGAGGAATTTGGGCACCGGCAGGAGAGCGAGTAGAATGAATGCGTGGTGAGACGATTTTGTGCGCAAGGTGGCCGATATATTTGCTAGACTGATGAGAACGGGGTGGGCAACACGATCCCCTGTCATTACAGAGATGTTTGTCTTGTCGGAAGACAGTATGGTCCCAATGACTGTCGAGCCGTGGGGAAGCTGGGACTTGAATTGACGTGTCAGATACGATCTATATGCAAATGAGGTAAATAAAAACAAGTTACCTGCATATTCCAAGCCACGTTGCCACTCATCCACTCATTGTACACGCGGACTAACTTTTCAGCGGTCTTGAATTCACGGTAAGGAGTATAATACATATTGTCCGCGAAGAGAGGATTTCCAAATAGTGAGCGTACACATTTGATACTATCTCGGTAGAAAAGATTGACAGGTCGTTTCGTAGGAGATTTAACTGGCCATGGCTGACATGTCCATTGTGGTCCTGCCGGGAGTTCCTCTGCGCGTGCACGAAGGGCCTTCGCAGATTCAAACGATAGGGAAAGCTGCTTTATCTGAGGAGAGAATGAGAAAATGGATTGGAATAGAATGAATAAGAGGTTGACGCACCAATTCGAGAGCCAAGAAATCATTAATAGCCTGCATACTAAGACCCGATCGTAACAGCCAAGCTCCCAGCGCATAGTCACCCTGCGACGTCCAAGGGAAATATAAGTTTTTCTTGCGTTCATCTGCATGCTTATCTGCGTCAAATGTGTCCATAAAGGACTGTGATACACCAAACGTCTGGCTGCTTTGAGGATAATGATCAAAGCGTGACACTGGTGTGGGCTCCTCTTGCATCGCCGCGGAGTCGGAATGGAAGTCAGGATGAAAGGAATCATCTGGCTCATCGTCAGACCTGATATTGTGGTCGGTGTAGCTAGGTGCAGGTGTCTGACGAGGCCGAGAAGATAGACCAGGGTCGTCTGATGATTCAGTCATCTGGATCAGACTTGCACATCTTGAATATGGTTGATTCATGTGTTTGAGTAGAGACGACTCCCTCACAAATGGGCCTGCACCACAGCGAGGGCAAGAGAGACCATGGAGAATGCGTGGCATGAGTGTCGTGAGCGAGGCAAGACATGAGGCCTTAGGGGCCATTCTCCAAGTGCTCACCAGCCTGCCCTAAATGCAACCTCGATCACGCTTGCTTGTGCGCTACAACCATTTCTCTCACCTTACACTCCCACGGCCCAAATCACCAACGATGAGCTCCCATTCTTCGGGCAGCAGGACTGCTGGGCAATCATCCGGTTAGTGTTTACCTGAGCGAACTGGACCTGTGTGGCTGACTTTCCCAAAAGATAATCAGACTATTGTTGGCACTACCACTTCTCCACAACCCCACAGAAACCGCGCTTTCATGCACCGCAAGGAGTGGCCTGGAGGGCGACCAGTATGTATTTGCTTATTGATATACCTCAATTCTGACTTGTCTGAAACAGAAATTCCTTCCTTCCGACATTGCGGCACCAAGCACTTCAGAGGAAGCAACCTGCCTCCTCAATCTGGCACACGTTTCACGCAACATTGAAGAGACTCGGAGGAAACTGGCCAGGCAGCGCGCTAGAGAGTGCTTGTACCTTGCCCAACTGTACGAGCTTCAGGCTAGGAATGCTGAAGGGCGAGTAAATGAGGCAGACTTGGACATTGGGCGGGCTACTTCAGCGGTCAGACGTGGTGGTTCATTGACTCTTCCTTCATCTGCCACAGCCCTGAGAAGATACGGAAACAGAGGTATGTTGATCTTTTGAAACCTTGCCTGCCCGCGTACTAACTGTTTAGAAGGGCTCCGTCGTCACCATCTGTCCACTGTATTCGCTGTGCACCTTGACTGATTATCAATACACCATGTCACATATGTTGCTTCATTATATGTAAACATGTTTGCAATTGATATTTGTACCCTGTCATCTCGTCACAGAAACGCAGAGGGCTCCTGGACCACATATCACCCTTAAGGTATGAGCGCAGCTGGTAGCGGCCTACTACCCAGAGTCCTTTCCGAGCCCGGGATAGTTTTTGAATGAAAAGTAGCTTCTGAGAATGTAATATATGGCATATCTATTGTTAAATCAAGAGTAGCTCAAGTGGCACACCAGAATTAAGGTAGATATGAGTGACCGGCCAGGAGGTATAGTATTGTATCCGTTACTGAACGCGGGTGCCAATTTGCCTATCACAAACTCCTGTTGCGTTACCACTCAGAGCATCACTCCTCAGTACTCACTATGCCTGCTGGAAAGCCCTCCATCAAGCGCAAGAAGGTGGGCGAAGACGATGCTCAGTCTGAGGCGGATGTAGACCCCAACACAACAAAAAAGAAGGGGAAAATGACAAGTACGTTGCTACAGTCCTTTCCCTATTGTTGCCTAATAGATCAACAGACAAGCCTGGCGCTACAGCTCATAATGCATCGGAGAAGTCTTCAAAGTCTCAAGTTGCAGCCAAACCGAAGGCAACGACCCTTTTGAAGGGCAAGGCGAAGGCAGCTTCAGCGACTTCGCAGATTGTTGAAAGTATGTCGCTTCATAAACAAGAAATCGTACTGGAATGCACTTGACATTTCTCTCAGATAATACAAACGACCTAAGACGCTCGAAACGAACAACGAAAGGGGAGGGAGGTACTGCCGCACAGCTGCAGCGGGTCGGCGAAGCTGTCAAACATGTGCCCAAAAGGAAGAAAGCAACGGTCATCAACATCCCAGAGACCAACGTGGCTAATCCGATGGCTCCAGAGCCTCCAAAACGTCGTGCAGCGGCAAGAAAACCAGCTTTGGCGGCTGATACTGCAGACACTCCTCCTTTGACGCCTCTGTTACAGTTTCTTGTCCCTCCGGGCACTGAGCCATCCTTGGCAGTACCTCCCCTAGGCAGCTTCACACAGTTTGGACACGAATATGGCTTCCCAGCCGGTTTTAAGAAAGCCAGTGACCCCCGCAACACCCAACGACAAGCGCCCGCCAGGCCACCGAGGCCAGACATGAACATTGACCCTTCGTTGCTTAAGCCCTCCGGCTTCTCGAAAAAACGAGCCATGGAAGGAAAAGTTGTTCACAGAGCATTGATGGACGAAGCTGAGAGCACAGAAGATGAGGAGAGCAGTGACGAGAATGAGCTTGGGGGTGGCCAGGACGAGGACGAGAGCATGGAGGATGAGGAGGACATAGAAGACGTGGAGGACATGGAAGACATGGAGGATGTGGAGGACACACCAGTGGTTGTAGACGGAGAGAACGACGGGGTGCATGAAGATGATGCGTCAGATCACAACATGAACGACCAAGGTGCTTGGAGTGAAGTCGAAGAGCTTGACGCTGTGGGTCGAGTGGCTGACCATGACGACTTTGAAATGGATGGTGGCGGCGATCCTGCAGCTAACGGTCAGTCTTCTATTCACGAGAACGGGTTTAAAACTGATGACATCCCTTGTCTAGACGATCTCGATCTCCCTCCTCTTGTCGTTGATCCGAAATACTTCATGATGGGCCAGCTTGCAGAGATGTTCGGACCGAAACGGAAGGACACCCCCCAGTTGTATGAAGATTCCCGTGTTACTGATATGTTGAATGCTGGCGTCTTCGTTGATGGCACTGACATGGAGGCAAAGCGTCTACGGAACCTTCTCCGTGAAATCAAAGCTGACTGGATTAAGGACAACCCAGAAGATGGTGCGAGTCAATTTTGTTTTGCATTCACTTTCTAACTGTGCTGATAGCTACGTTTGCCACACTTGAATCGACAAATGAGAGAGTTCGTAGATTTCCTGAGTTTCTTCACCTTTTTCAGCCCGCTAACCAGTTCATTGATAGATACCCGCTGGAGCAGTCCCAGGTTACGATGTTTTGCAGAGGCATAGACTGAAGAACGGGGTACCAAAGGTTCGTCATCAGAAAGCAAGACTGTCTCAGGCCAACGAGCAACCCGAAGACGAAGCTAAACATGGAGCGAAAGAAACTGAGGCCAAAGACAACGAGGACGAGGAAGACCTTGATAACACTTGCGACGATGACAGTGCCACCTGTGGTCGAGCTCGACGGCATTCCAAGAAGGCGTTTAACTCTCGCTCTGATGACCCGTCACAAGCTGGCTTTTACCCGGATACGTGGCAGGAGGTATTAAGTACTGCGAAGATGCACTGGCGCGTACGATTGGCAACTGAATGGGGCTTTCCCAAATTCCGTGAACAGAAGGGTGACATCCTTACATGTCTCACTCAAGCAATCACTGAGTACGAGGACGAGAACGGCTCGCTGGTAGAAGGTACATTGGAAAGCTGTGTCGTCGCTTCGCTAATCTCATACACCCCACCACCTAGGTTTTTTCCCCCAATATAAGCCCGATATGATCAAGCTTGTCAGTCTGGCATATGTTTCTACTTACCAATTAAATTACTGACTATGATTTGCGCTAGCTTTGGGAAGATTCATCTTCTTTCCGCGGGGAGCTGAAGAAGTTAGCTAGAGTGATTGTACCATTGCGTTACAACATCTTCCCCCCTCAAGGCAAGGACGATCCGAAGCTTACCCATGAAGAATACGTGGAACACGTCAAGGATACTGTTGCTGGTCTTATTCTTGCTGGCGACTTCATGCATGATGGGAAGGATGCGAATGTATGTATTCTTAGACAGATATGCACCATTGTTAACCAGGTCATTGTAGGGCCGGACCAACAACCTGACTCACCCAGCGGTAGCGGAGCTATGCACAAGCTTTTACTACGGAACAAACTCACGCATCGGACATGAATACGAGGAGCTGTTTGGCTTGGAAGTCCCCCCATTGGCTGTAGCATTGGTCATCGCAGCGGTAAGTTGCGGTTTTCGCTATTGACATTAACTAAGTGTGTAATCATGACAGATCAAATGCTGTCTGGACGAATGGGCCAAAGGTACACGCAAGGGTATTCCATTCCAGGCCGATGTGTACAGACCTCAATACGAAGGAATAGTGACTTCAGTTAACGCTGTTGTGGCAAGCAAGACTCACGGGCAGAAATTTCAACAGGCCCGACGTGCGTGGGCTTCGAATGGAACGTAAGTATCTGAATAGTATCATGCTTCGTGTCATCGTATCTGATGCAATCTTCAGTGCACAGGTGTCAGCAGCACCGGTTGCGCAAGCTTGCCATTTCCAGATTCATCTTGACTAAGAACACTGATTGGATTCATAATTTCTCTCCATCTCGTAGCTCGTTATACGCTGTTTCTCCATTACTATACAAAATCGATAATGTTTTAACCATGAAATCCATTGAATCGAGGAACAAACCGGCAGTAAATATATTGATAATTTCATTTCATTATACAAAGCATATAGGTCACTATACAGAAGTGTGCAGATGCTGAGTGCGTCTGTACAGAACTGTGTAGACCCTCCATGCGTCTGTGCAGACTCTAGGCACGTCTGTGCAGGTCTGTGTAGAAACTGGACGTGTCTGTACATTGCTGCCGCGCCGTACACCTACCTATGGCCGCTATCACTCTGTGAGTGTCTATAGGTTTCTGTCCAGACTGTGCAGCCACATCATGGTTTGCTGATGACTCCGCTTTGATATCAATCGTTTCCTTGCTTTCTTTCAGTTATGGACCGGGTTCTTGTTCACTTCCTCAGCACATCTCAGCTCGTAGTATCTACTTTTTGAGCCGAAAATTACCGGAAAGCCTTCAGTGGCCATAGGGGAAAAACTTTTCAGACTGTAAAAAATGCAATCCTTCGCAAGAAGCTACGAGTGTGTAAGGCTTACTTCCTGCATAACGACCAAGACAGGCTGCCAGGTTTAAATATGGAGGATATACATAGGAAAATACTGGAAATGACGAGGCATGTGATCCCCGATGTGTAAACTGGTTCAACGATTCTAATTCGATATTACCAGATCCGACCGTTATAGCATAGGCTTCTATTTCGGTACAGGTCATATTGAACGACGTCCTCCTCGATTGGCTGGCCATAATACCTAGCGCTTCCTAGCAAGTCTATTCGATGAAATGGGTGCTCGTTGGTGTCCTCGAAGATTTCGGCAATCGCTTTCCTCGCAGATCTATGATGAGCACTATGCTGCGATGCCATCGGTCCCGTGTCTTTCCCCTCTATCGGAGGCACAGCAGAGTCAATTCCAAGCTCTTCCTGGCGCGGAGATTCTTGATATACTTTTCAAAATCATTTACATTGAGGGGTTAGTAGCATGGAGAGGTAAGCTCATTATCATGTTGCTCCCGTACCCCTTATCATGGTCATCCGATAGATGCTTCTGTCACGCACAATCTCGGCCCCCGCTTCAATGGAAGGCGCACACCCATTCAAGCTGGCTTTGTCAAGGTTCTTAAAATGCTTTGGCATTGTCGACACCGCCACGACGATTGCTGCTGAAGGGTCTAGTGCCTGCCAATGTATCACTGCTTCTATCTTATCTCCGAAGATGCTTGGTGCGCATTCCCAACGGCAAATCTATTGTCTTCCCATTGGACGTTATCGTTGGCAAAATTAAAAGACCTCTCAGAGGTCAGATTTTCAGCTGCGTCATTTAATCTGCTGTCTGTGAAGCAAACGGTCTAGCACGCTTTGAAGCTCCCGGGTGCGCTTCCTACGAGCCTTCTGAAAATTCTCTCAGTCACTGCCATTGCAAGATTTGGTGATTGGGCAGATGCTGTTGACGACGGAGTCGAACATGCGATGAATAATGATGAATCTACGCCTTGTATGTCAGGCTTCCCGATCTACAGTGATGCGCTGATTTATGATGCAGGCAAACCGATTCGAACGCTCTGCGAGTCAACACGTCAATTTGCGCCGAACCTAAAAACGAGCCAGATATCTGGTCTACCGGCCATGCAATCCGATTAGCGCATGATATTATCGATGGTCTGGCGTCCGCTACTAGACAGGGCATTCGGACCATAATTGAAGCGACATTGGTCGACAAACATCTGGCATATTCATGCCCGTTTGCCAGAATTGCAGAACATTCTACGGTGGTCTCAAATCGATGACAGCACGTCACGAACTCCTGAAGAAAGCATTCCTTCTGAAGTCAACTCCACGCGGTCCATTTGCCAGAACGAAAACGCCATATTCCAGGAGTGAGGCAGAAGCACTTGGACGTGCGTTGACGTGCCTGTACAGGGGACGAGAAGCACGTCAAAATCCACGTCTGGATCCTGGACGATTTGGCTTATCCGTGCATTGTGCCTATCTGGAGAAGCAGCAGGTTTATCTTGCATGCGGACATTATCTACCGCAACAGAGCACGTCTATCGGCCTGCCTGTCGCTGAGGCCCGATTTTTCGGTCCAGCGGATCTTGGGGGCCACGACATGGAATTTCACGACGCATGCGTACAAATGACGAGCTGCCGCGGAGTCTATCACAATTTGCGGGGGGAGCCAATACACGGTAGACGGTGGCCAACGATACGCATTTCGCTGAAACCACCACGAACACCGACCGTCAATTTCCGCGCATGCCAATATCCCCAAACCTCGCAGGACTAGATGGCTGCAGGCATATATAGGCCGCCGCCCACTCAACAAAGTTCCGCCACCCTGCAACCTACCAGTACTCGGCTCGCGTCATGTTTCACGGGCCCGTTCAAGTGTCATCGAACAGCGGCCCTTTAGAGATCCTGATAAGCCGATTATCGGTGCGTCGAGCCGATTGAATGCAGCGATGAAGCGATGGCGGCCAACCGGACAGCTCTGACAGGTCCGTATGCGAGATACTTTGCTAGCAAGGCCAGGCAGCGCACCTAATTCGCAACAAGTGTCCGCCGCGCTGCACCTACGGCTCTTTCGCGTTTCACGTTCGCATCCCAAGTGACATGTCTCAGCAGGCGAATAGCAGCCCAGCAATTGAAATGCCTGGACATATTTAATCAGCAGCGTAGCCGCTGTATGCACACGTCCGGGTCGCACCGACACGCTCCACAGCAGAGCAATTGAAATGCCTAAAAAAACAAGCACATTCTTGTGTGCGCTGATGGCACGGCAGCCGCTGTTGGACGACTATTGGCATTGGGCGATGATGGCCACGCCAGCCTGCCTGACACGCCCGCATGCGCCGCTGACGTGCGCTGGCGGTGATGATCACAGCGCATCTCGTCTGCCAGGGATCTATCACGCCTGTCAAGTGTCGCAGCGAAACCGCGGAGAAACCATTAACGACGGGTTATCGATATCGAATAGACCGGTCGCGATTGGACAGCGCATACCTCTGGGCAGCGCGGGCGTGACAAGTGCGGAGTGTGGGCGGCGAGCAAGAAAACGTGTGATATGCGGGAAGTAATGCAGAGACAAGATGTACAACGGAACACGCCACTAAGAAAAGACACAGAGAAGGAAATATGTAGGTAGAACAGAAGCAACGACAGCGCACTGCGTCGATGCGGGATCCAAACCGGGCGAACAGCGGGTACACAACGGGCGCACAACGTGGGCGCACAACAACGAACAAGCAACAAGCAACACAGGCTCTAGCGCCTACTGCTCCCGCAGCCACTCGACCACCCGCTTGCAGCACCGGTGCCCCGGCTGCAGCGCGTCCCCATGCCTGGCCCGCTCATCAAAGTGCAGCGCCTCCCCCTTCCCCTCGCGCACGCCGTGCGACGTCAGGTACCGCTGCACCCTTCTTGCGTTCAAAATCCCGTCCTTGCCCGCGACGACGTACAGCGTGCGCCGCGCGTCGCGCGGCGCGGGGATCTGCTCGTAGAAGAGCCCGTTGGAGGCCCAGTCGAAGTGGCGCTGGAGCGTGTTGGCCGTGCCGAGCTCGGTCGCGATGAGGTAGCGCATCAGCAGCGCCATGCCCTGTGCGCAAAACAGGTGTTAGTATGAGAAGAGGGGGAAAGGGGGGAGGGGGGGGGGACGCACGGTGAGGCAGGAGCGGTAGAGGAAGTTGTTGCACACGTCGCCCTCCCACACGCAGAACGTGACGGGGTCGATGAAGCACGAGCGCGCGACGAGGTGCGGGTGCGCCTTCAGCATCCACGCGTGTGCGTACGTCCCGCTGCATCAATATCAGCTTCCACTCCACCCATAGATGGGGAAACAGGCGTACTTGGAGTGCGAGACCATCGTGACCCCCCGCTCCGCGCCCTCCGCGCCGTCCATCTCGATCCCCGAGTCCGAGCCCTCCCCCTCCCCCTCCCCGCCCTTGCCCACCCACCCGAGCTCCGCGAGCACGCCCGCGAGCGCGTCCGCCGTCTCCCTTGGCGTCAGCGGCTCCAGAAACCGGGGGTGGAACACCTGCTGCGAGATGTGCGGCTGCAGCGGCACGAGCACCGGCCGATCGGGAAACTTGTCGAGGATGTTCGTGATGAAGCCCTTGTACATCAGCACGCCCAGCCCCAGGCCGTGCCAGAACACCACCGGCCTCTCCCCGGTCTTATTGTTCCACTTCTTGGGGAGGCGGAGGAGGTACTCGAAGGCCCCGCGGCGGCCGTAGTGCGTGTCGTACTTCCACGCGTAGACGCGCCGGACGGCCCAGTCGCCGAGCGCGACGCCCGCGTACCACGCGAACGGGCGGTACGCCGAGCAGTTCGCGCGGTCCAAGTTGAGCAGCATGGGCTTCACGCGCGGGTCGGAGCCGCGCGGGAAGCGCGCGCCGGCACGCATCTCGATGAGCTGTTGGGTCTGGGTGAGGACCGCGCGGTGCGCGGCGGGGATCGCGTCGTAGGGGGGCAGGGGGAGGTTGAAGGTCATCCAGTAGATCCAGCGCCAGAGCTCGTGCTGGTGGATCTGGTTCCACGCCACGCCGCCGAACCTGCGCACGCCCCCGTGAGCGCGGGCGGGGTAAGATGGAACAGGGCGACTCACCAGGTGCGCGTGTAGTTGCGGAAGTCGACCGCGCGCGGGTCGTCGTAGCGCAGGCGCACGATGTCCTCGCCGGGGCTGCCGGGGTAGGACTCCTGCCCGTTCTCGAGGTCGTAGCCGGCCTCGAGCAGCGGGGCCATGCCCGCCTGCAGCACGCGCCCGAAGGTGTTCTGCGGGAGCGCGAGGTTGCCCGCGCGCAGGTTCGGGCGCGACGCGACGACGAACTGCGCCATCTGGAAGTGCCATGCGCTGAAGAAGACCTGGGGTGGAGGAATTAGTGGGGATCACGGGGAGAAGGGGTGCGGGGTACCTCGCAGAGGGCGGCGGAGAACCAGAAGAGGGTGGTCCAGGAGAGGTGCCAGACGAGGCCGGAGCGGAGGACGTAGATGACGTAGACCCAGGAGAGGGGCACAGAGCAGCACAGCGGCACGATGACCGCGCAGAGGAAGACGTAGTACGAGAGCTGGCGCTGCTTCTGCGGCGCGACGATCTGCGAGGGGTCGGCGGGGGGTGCTTTGCCCATGACGATTAGCGAAGGGGGGAGGGGAGTATAATCTAAACGAAGGTGATAAACGAGTGTGGGTGCTTTATAGGCAAGCGGTATGATAGACAGAGGCGGAGGTGACAGCTGCAGAGAGACAGTCGCCTGCTAATTCGAATCAAAGAGCCCCACTGGTGCCGTAATCATTTCTGGCTGATCGCTTCCGGGCGCACGCGGCAGCGCTTTCATGCTTCAAACGTTGTCAACTGTCCAGCTCCAGATCCACCGCCATCTACGGACGCCCAGATGAGCACGCCCAGATGAGCACGCCCAGATGAGCACTTGTCACAAAGCTGCTGCTATCTATCTCGATTCCCGCGGACCGCATGCAACCCAGTCGAGGCCACTCGCCACTCCCAATCCGGCCAGCGCCACTCTGGGACGAGCCGCCTCCGCGAGGCGACCTTCTCCGAACAAGCACCCGCAACCAGCTTCTAGCGCATCACCCTGATCGCACATGGCAGCCCCGGACGTCATATCGTGCTTCAGCGCGCTCGACGAGCTGATCCAGATCATCTACGAGGGCGTCGAGCGCTTCGTGCTCCTCTCCGCGATCGACGACGCCGCCCGCGCGTGGGTCGTCCACGTCGCCCTGCACGGCACCGGCCGCTGGTGGCGCGGCGCGTGGTCCGAGCACGACCTCCTCCGCCTCGCCGTGCGTCCCGCCCCCCGTCTCCGCGAGCGCGCTGACCGCAGATCCAGGGCCCCCATGCGTCGGAGCAGGTGCTGGAGGGATGGGCTGATAAGATAGCGGACGCGATCGTGCAGGGCGGCGCTGGCATCGGCGACTGGGCGCCCGATACGGGCGCGCGCATCCACGTCAGTCCCTCCAATATCCATATCCATCTTAATCCATCGTCGAGCCCTATCTACGCAATTACGCTCGTTTGGGCCCATTTCCCTTGCGTGGCTATCACAACGCTATCAGCTCTGTGCCACTCTGAGTCGAGTAGCTGATTGACAGACTGGCAGCTGCAGTTGACACTCGGACACGCCCCCGATAAGCCGCTGCGGCTCGCGCTGGTGGAGATTCCAGCGGAGCAGGCCGCTGCGCACGCCGCGCGCGTATTCTGCTCGGTGCGCACAGCTGCTCTGGCGCTCTGATTACTGATATTAATGTCAACCCAGATCGCGACGGAGGCCCAGTCCCGCAAGTGCCGCCTCACCGGCGGCCCGTCCTACGCGCCGCCCGCCGCGCAAACCTACTCCTACACCCCAACACCAGCCGCAGGTGCGTCCGCGTTTCAACCCGTCCCTTTCCAACTCGCGAGCCGGCTCGCGCCATTGTTCCATTTCCTTCGACGTCGACGTCACGGGCGATGTATAGCTGACCAGTACTTCTTTCAGCGTTCACAGAAGCCCCCCCGGCGAATAAATCGGACGCAGCGAACGCCCGTGGTCTGGAGGCGCCGGCGAAGAGGCCCGCTGCGCCGTCGGGCAGCGCGGGCAGCGCGGGCGAGGGCAGAACCAAAATCGCGGCGAGCACGAGCGCGAGTGAGTACTAATCTTGATCTTATCGTGTATCCGGACCGGCCTGCGTGCTCCATGTTCCAGACATGCAACGTTTTGTTTTGGCACCGACTCTTAATTAAATGCTAATGTGAAACTTACAGAACCTACGCCGACACCCGCACCCGCCGCACGGCCCCCGCCGCGGGGCGCGAGCCTCGCGAACCCGAACAAGAAGGCGCGCAAGTTCGAGGCGGTCGAGTTCGAGAGCGACGACGAGTGATCTGTCAATGGGTGCATCAATCGCTGCAGCTGGCGGGTTGATCACCGATCATGGCTGGGCGACTTCGAATTTACTCTGTCTATCGTATGCTATCGTATCGTATGCTATCGTATCTGTTGTTTCGGCGCTCCGCGTATCGGCGGTTGAGATGCGCCGTGGTTTTGTTTCGAACGCGGCTGGTTATGAGAGTACAGCGGTGGCGGCGGCTGCGATTGTCGTATAGCGCGCGGGCGCTGTGAATCTATCGCTGCGCGTCATGTACAGTTGTTTTACTTCCACAGCGACTTTGTATTGCTGGTCAGCAGCCGCACGACGACCGAGCGATGAGTCCCCTGTGCTCCCGCCAGGCGCAACGCAAAGCCTCCATACGGAGAGAAGCGCGAGAAGCAGAAGCAGCAGCGCGATGATCAACACGAACTCGGCAGATGCCGCCGAGGCTGCTATGTCACGCTCACGCCTTATCAAAGTTCGAGGCGCGACATTACAATGCACGTACAGGCAGCGGCCGCGGACTGGCGAGACCGGGGCCATCACGGCCGCGACAGCTGGTGGATGGCCGCGGGCTGGTGGGCGACTCGGGATGCGCGCCGCCGTTTCAGCGCGAGCGCTCCTCGCATGTCGGCGATTAATTATAATACAAGTTGCTGGGAATGCGTCGTTGCGTTGATATTACTCAGACTCAGGCTCGATGCCGCTGCGCTGGTTGGCGTCGTGACGGGCGTGAAGTGGCGCGAATAACATCTGTGTATTTGGCCCCTTGTGCGCACGTCAGCGACTGCATGACCACTGCCCAAAGGCCCCACAAGAAGCTTAAGAGCAGGACGGGCGAGCGGCGCACGGGACGATGATGCGTGTTCACGATGGGAGGATCCGCATCCGCTGTCGAGGAGCCGCTGCCTGCCTGCCTGTCGCGCCTTATCAAACTTCGAGGCGATAGTGATTAATGGGCCATCATGATCATGGCTGGGGATGCGAATTCGAATGGACCATCTATCGTATCTCGCGCCGGTTGTTTCAGCGCTCCTCGCGTATCGGTGATTAATATGAAGTGCTGGGAACGTCGTCGGTTTTATTTCATGATCAGGCTCGACGACGGTCGACTGGCTGGTCTGCAGCCGGTGACGCAGTGAAGGGACCGGCCCCTTGTGCGCACGTCAGCCGCCATGGCCACCAGGACCCCCGATAACCCCCTATGAGGTGGTGTTGGCAATCCGGGCAAAAAAATTGGGATTTGGCACGATGTATGTAGCAATCCGGGCAGATTTGAGCTCATTTTTGAGAGAAGGTCTGTTGAGAATCCGGGCAGATTTTGGGAAGCGGCAGGAGGTATGGTGAAGAATCCGGGCAAATTTTGGGAGGCAAAATCACGTTTTTGCCTACGCTTGGGCGAAAAACGGGATTTTTAGTGATTTTGCGGCGGGAAGTATGGGGAAAAATCCGGGTAAAAATGACCGCTGTGAGGAGGTGGTGGGCAGAATCCGGGGAAATTTTGAGCTCAGAGGGCGCAAATAATCCGGGTGATCTTCATTTTGCCTCAACACCACCTCATACAGGGTTATCGGGGGTCCTTGGCCACCGCGCATTGAGAATATTAATGCACATTGTATATTGTAAAGCCCCCACGAGAAGAGCAAGACGGCGAGATGCATATTCACGATGCGGATCAGCACCCGCTGTCGAGGAGCCGCTGCCGCTGCCTGCCAGTGTCGCGCCTTATCAAACTTCGAGGTGCGATAAGTGATTAATGGGCGCCGCGCCATCATGATCATGGCTGGACAGCTGGGATGAGATTAATAATTATGGATAGCGGACGGGTAATTGTGCTGTGCGTATGTTTGCCGTATAGCGCACCCCGTTTCAGCGCTCCTCGCGTATCGGCGGTTAATGAAGTTGCTGGGAATACGTCGTCGGTTTTATTTCGAGTTCGACGGTCGACTCGACCGGTTTGCAACCGTGCATGATGAACAGTGGAGGGACACACCTATTTTGTGCATATGCCCCCTTGTGCTCACGTCAGCGACTGTCTCGACCACCCGCGCAATGAGAAGCACCACAAGAAGAGAAGGAGGCGAGAGGCACAATGCGCGATGACACGATAACGGATCAGCGCCCCTTGGCATGCCACGCCGAGGAGCCGCTGCCACTGCGCTATCATGGCGGCATCAAACCGCACAATCATGCGCATTGCGCACGCACGTCGCGCGATGGCACAGTGACAGTGATGGACATGGCACGCTGACGGGGCAGCGACGGCCGGGACGCAATCCTACTGGATGGGGCGGCAGCTGAGATGGCTGGGCGACGCCTGTCGCCAGCTATCGACGCCATTCAATAAACGTCGACGCTTAATTATAAGCCATCTGGGCAGCGCCAACGTGCGCGCAGGCTCGTGCCAAGAGCACGTCGATGGCGGCGCTGGCGATTAGATCTCGAGATAAAGTGTGCTAGATGATGCAGATGATCAGTGATGCGTGCCATGCCTGTTCGCAGCCGATTAGCCCGGTTGGACAGACGCTGATTTGCGGTTCGAAAGCAGACGCCACAATGCTTGATGTTGCGAGGTAGCGGCAGCAGTAGTCATTGATTTAGGTTGGCAGCGGGCGATCGAAGTGGTGGACGTCGACGTGCGCTGGAATGTGATAGTCGTTAGTTGGGGATCATGCACCGGCCCAGGATACGCTGCTATGGGGTTCATAAAGCGCTACGAAGCGACTGCGCCCAGTATACCCTGATAGCCTTCTGGTGGGATTCGACGCGAACTCGGAACCAGGACACGTTGCCCTGGGGTTGTGCCTATTACTTCTATTCTTTATTAGCGGCCGCCTGTGCCCCGCATCCCTTCTCTTAACCGCACCCACCTAGAGCAACCTCCCACGCAACCACCATGTCTGCCTTCTCCCTCCCCTTCATCCGCCAGGCAGCGCCAGAGCAGGCCGCCGCTGCGCCCGCGCCCGTGGGTGCGCCGCTGGGCGTCGAGTCCATGTTCAGCCAGATCTTGGAGGCGGTGCAAAAATCAGTACGTGGCACTCTGTCGCTAGTGCGAGCGTATGCTGATCCACCGCAGAACATCGAGATAGCAGAGCTGAGAAAAGAGTGCCAGGATTTGCGGTATGCCAATGCTACCCTCGAAAAGCAGGTCCGCGAGGGCATCAATGTGCGTCTGCCCCATCCGTCTCCTACGTAAGCTGCAGCTTATGTGTTTGTCGACAGAACGGATCGCGCACTGGCGGCTGGACCACCCCCACGATTCCCGGCAGCCCCAAGCTGAGCGCCAAGTCGCCCTTCCTGACGCCCTCCTCCGTCGCCGCGCTCGCCGTCCCCTCGCAGATCTGCGCGCCGTCCCCGCTCGGCGACAACACGCTCTCCGCCTTCCCCTTCGTCACGCGCGAGATCCCCGGCTTCTACGTCGTCATCCCCGCGGGCGGCGCGGGCACGCGCCTCTGGCCGCTCTCGCGCGAGGGCCACCCCAAGTTCCTGCTCGACCTCACGCTCAAAGGGCGCTCGCTCATCCAGGCGACGTGGGACCGCCTCCTCCCGCTCTCGACGCCGCTGCGCACGACGATCGTCGCGGGCCCGAAGCACACCAAGTCCATCGGCGAGCAGCTCCCCGACCTGCTCGCGCACAACCTCTTCACGGAGCCGGGGCCCAAGGAGTCGATGGCCGCGATCGGGCTCGCGGCGGCGATCCTCGCGCGGCGCGACCCCGACGCGGTGATCGGCTCGTTCGCGGCGGACCACATGATCTCGGGCGACGACGCGTTCCTGTCCGCGGTCGCGGAGGCCGTGCACGTCGCGAAGGCCGGGTACCTCGTCACGATCGGCATCGCGCCGTCGCACCCGTCGACGGGCTTCGGGTACGTGCGCCTCGGCGAGCGCCTGGGCGTCGAGGGCGCGCCGAACGCGCGCCTCGTGCAGAGCTTCAAGGAGAAGCCCGACGCGCGCACGGCGGCGGCGTACATCGCGACGGGGAACTACCGCTGGAACGCGGGCATGTTCGTGTCGAAGGCGACGTTCCTGCTCGAGCTCGTGAAGGAGCACAAGCCCGCGCTGCACGACAGCCTGCAGAAGATCGCCGCGGTGTGGGACGACGACGCGCTGAGGGAGAAGACGCTCGCGGAGACGTGGCCCGAGCTCGAGAAGGTCGCCATCGACAACGCCGTCGCGGAGCCCGCCGCGCTCGCGGGCAAGGTCGCCGTCGTGCCTGCCACTTTCGGTGCGTTCTCTTCTTCACTCCGCATGCACTGGCTAACATTCCGTGATAGGTTGGGACGACGTAGGCGACTGGTCCTCCCTCGCGGACCTCATCCCCGCCGAGGCCAACCAGCCGCGCATCCTCGGCGACGCCGCCCTCGGTGAGCCCTCCCTCTTCCTCTCCCCTCGCCCACCCATAGCTAACCCGCGTTGCAGTGCTCACGGAGCAGGTCGCGGGCGGCATCGTCGTCCCCGGCTCCGGGCGCCTCATCGCGTGCCTGGGCGTCGACGATCTCGTCATCGTCGACATGCCCGACACGCTGCTCGTCACCACGCGCGCGCGGTCGCAGGAGGTCAAGCGCCTCGTCGGGCGCGCGAAGCAGGCGGGCTGGAAGCAGCTGCTCTAGTCGCCGCGTTTCGTCGATTCGGGACTTGTGCGTTCGCTTGTGCCGGTGGACTAGCAGGGCTTGTATCATTCTCTGGTGTGGTGGACCAGGTTCACTGTTGCCCATAGACTATCAGGACTTGTTCACCGATTCGACTTATTGCTTTACTCTGCGTATACTACTTCGCATTGTTGTTTATTTAACTACTCTTGGACCATAGCCAAAATCAAATGTATACCCTACAGCTTGCCTGCAGTTGCGAGCAACAGTGCGGCGTCGCCAGGCCGGGCCTCTTGCCAGTGGCGGTGCATAAGGTAGACCGTGCGTCGAGGATAGACGTCATGATCACATAAAGTATATACTTGGGGTCACCACTTGGGTGCGCTCGCCTTGCGCGCTACGCACGCAGCCCCCGCAGCCCTGGGCCATTGAGTTGAATGACCAGGAGACACACGTGCACGACGGAGGCGCTCGGCCCGATGGCGCCATATGGCCTCATATGGCGCGGATCTGGCAATGCCTGACACCACCGGCCGGCGCTTGCCGTGCATGAACGTTGCTTGAACCCACTTCAACGCGCGCGAGGTCCTTCTCTTTAGCTATTTCCTTCTCCCTCTTTCCTTCGCGGCTTTCGAATTCCTACCTCGATGCTGAGCATGAATGCACTCTTCTGGCCTGAGCGCTGAGCGCTGAACTCAGAGCTGCCGCTGCCGCCCAACGGCTGCTTCTGTCTGGATGCGTACAATGGCGCTGGACTGCCCGGCTTCGCGTTCGCGTCCGAATCGCCCCAGCTCCATTTCGACAGCTGGCGCAGAAGGGAGTCAAATTCGATGCGCTACGGGCACCTTTCACGTCCATTGTTGGCATGTGAAGCCACGACTTCACTGTCAGGATATCTCCTTGTATCCTGGACGGTTGAAACGAGTCCTCTACGCATAATACATATTTACAGGTCAGTCGACGCCGCGGGGAAGACAATGGCTATCCGAAACTACTGGAAATGGAACGGAATGGATGCGGACTGTGCTTCTGTGCCGCAATGATGTGCGGACCGAGCAACTTGACAGGCTTCACCTGAATTCTCGGGAATGGCCCGGACAGACCCATGTCCTTGGATCTTTGCCCAAAAGCTTGACATGTTGAGGCCCGTTTTCTCGATCAGAGAAGCCTCTTCTCGTTTGGACTATGTTGTCCTGGAACGTGCGTCTCGGATTGCTATTGAAAGGTGAGTCCTATTCTTAAAGTTGGTGTCGAGTAATCGAGTAATCGAACGTACTTTCAGCCCCGGAATGTCCCTTGGATAAAGAAGCATGAAACCAGCAACATGGGGACTTCTCTAACCCCAAACAAACGACCAATCACCTCCTGCTTCGGAACGAATGCAAGCAAGCTGCTTGGGCATCTTGATATCCAGGAGTCTATCCGCATCTTCGGGTCCCACATCATCCCGATAACTTCATCATTTGAAACCAGCAGTGCTGTATAGCGCACTCGAACGTGCGTTTTCATGCTCTGGCCCCGACATTGCTTGGTGACTGTCTTCACCTCAGCTAAAGGCCTGACATTGTGATCGAAGTGGCCTCTTCTCGTTTAGACCCTGCTGTCCTGGATCGCGCGTCACAGATTGCTATTAAAAGGTGAGTTCTATTCTCGGAGCCGATATCGAGCCGTCGAGTAATCGAGCGTAATTTCAGCCTCGGAACGTCCCGATATTGGGTAGAGAAGCAGAAAAAAACAGAATAGGGATTTCTCTAAACCACAACAATCGACTGGTTACCTCCCAATCCCGGACGAGTGCAAGTGCGAGCTGCTCAGGCATCTCGATAATCAGGAATCTATCCACATCCTCAGATCTCACATCATCATATCCAAAACCAGCAGTGCTGTATACCGCGTTCCGCTAGCCATCATATTCAAAACCAGCAGTGCTGTATACCGCAAGCGAACGTGTGCCTTCATGATCTGGCTCCGACCTATCTCGTTTTGGCTACGCCTTTAATAGCCGGCATGCCCATCTCTTGCTAATGCTATCTCCTTTCCCCCGTGCACCCTGCACCCGTCTCCTCCAGCACCTTTCCCTTTCCTGCCGCATTTGATCCCTATGCATACGTATCTCTTACCTCTTCGCCCTTTTGGGCCGTCCCCCTGCCGCGTCTGTCCTCCGCCTCTCCCTGTTGGACGGTCCAATCCCATCTCCTCAACGCCTTGCGATTACCCTATTCCCCTTCCATCCTGCTGTCTCTCACTGATTTATTTTGCTGCCTCCTTCAAGCCTTGTATTGGCCGGCCTCCTTTCGGATTCTCTGAAACTTCTGCCAGTCGTGTACGATGAGGCGCCAGTCGTCGCCATGCCCTTTCCGCTGGCGATGGTCGGCCTTTTCCTCAGTTCTTTGTATCTGCCACCTTCATCAATCGCTCATTTCGGCCCTCGCCTTGCCGCCTCAGCTCAGCCGCTGTCAGTTGGCCGTTCCAATTTCCGGTTTCTCTCTGCACTTCGTTATTAACCCCTGCTCGCGCCAGTTTCAGTTATACCTTTCGCTATTTTGTTCTTCCAGCCCTCTTCAAGCGTTCTATCAACCGATCAGTGCCTTTTTGTTGGCTGAAACTTCTGCAAATTGCCTATGTTAGGCTTCAGATGTCGAACTTCCCTTCGCGCAGATACTTGATTCTTGACGCCTGCTTGTTACGAAGCTCGCTCGTGAACTTTGTCATTGGTGCCTGCAATGCAAAGTGACCATTTGTTTTCGCCCATACTGGGCATGGACCTGCAGATCAAGCTGTTGGTTTTTACGGTGCGTCAGTTGTGCGTCCTTCTTGCGATAGCAGCGATTTCTCACAGGCTAAGAAAATCAGTTAATTTACATATTTGGCTGTTACAAGTGAGCCTTTCATTTGTCTTATTTCCCCTGATACATCATTTTACTGACATTATAGGCCAAGTCGTACTCTCAGCATTTGTTGTCACGAATCAATTTGGTAAATTCTGTGTTATTTTTGTTTCAAACATCTTACGGGCACTCACCGCAACAAGCTGTTTCTTCATGCTGCACGTCTCTTGGCACTAATTCTCAGGCATCTACACCGTCAATGCATGATCCGTGATCATCTTGCGTTAGCAATGCACTCCATTGCATGCTTGCCTGCAGTCATCAAACTATAGAAATGCAGATTCCAGTAATATGCACAACCCCATACATCTGTTGAATATGCATTGTTGAAGGCTCCTGTTTCAACCATCTTGGCTATCTACCAGCCGCTGCTGACTCCCGCCAAGTAGAAGACGGAGCTTTGCTGAGAGACACTTGGATTCTTGCGGCCCGAGGGTATCTACAGCATCGTACAGCCCAGATCAATACATCATACTGATCCACACTTATCAAAACTTTCCCCCGGTCAGTACTGCCCTCGGCTCTGATTGGCTCGCACTCATCCGGGTCCCATGGGTCATGCCAGGAGAAGCGTAGCGCCCGGAGGTGACATATGTCAACGGTGGATTGATTGTGCCCCACGGGGATCTAGGCTTGCTCGACTCGGAGGTGCTCCACATCCTTCGAAACACCGCTTTGCCCGTGCACCACACCGCGCACCCGCCCCACCTGGATCAGCTTCTGTGCCAACTTTTGTGTCTTCTGTGCCATGCACCCGGTGCCGACGTCGACGGGTGTTGCCCAGATCATCCACATTTCAATTTGCTTGTGTGCTATTCCTGTTGCAGCTCTTACGGTATTCCGGCACCGCGTGAGTCCGCGGAACTCAATCCTGCTCGATCGCCAGTGCCACGCATTTGACACGCTGCGTGCTCATCAAGTGTAGCTTACGTCCGTCTGTGACAAGTTTGTGAATTCACAGAATCTGGTAGGTGTACGGATGCAGAGCGATCTTCTGATGTCAAAGAAGACTCGGCTTCGCGCATGGGTATGAATCCGTTCCATTATCGCTATCCAGGTGAGTATAGAAAGTAGTACAAAATATGTACTGGGAAGTACAACGTAGGTCAGTAGTAATCTGGGGTAAGTAGCAAAATGAACGAGCAATGTAAATGAATGTATGTGTCAATGCGGGGACAGCGGAAAGGCGAAAGTGATAATGTTACAGTGTTGCATAAGCCATAATAAAAACCATATAGAAAGACAGTGTGAAGGAGTGACAAGTTGGAGAGGTCTCCCAATGCTCAGCAGCATTTTGTGACGGAATACATAGCATCCCGAGAGATGTCAAGGGTGGGTGGGAGTGGCAGATGGGATAGGGACTGTGTGACACGCTCCGCGCGATGCAAGAGATCCATGTGAACGTGATCGCTTGCGGCGCTGGCACGTCGGTGTCTAGAGAACGAGACCTTCCGCCAAACGTTGGCGAAGGTATGTTTTGAACGATGGGTGGTGGTGATAGAGGGCGCTGGATGCGAAATAGAGTAAGAGCTTTCGTTTGAGCTGCCGACTTCCGAGATAGAGTCTGAGGTCAGAAGGAAAGTTGGCCTAGAGGGGCTCAGCGTATTGACGGTGATCGTGCTCGAGGTGTGCGACTTGCGATTGCTGCAAGAAGATTAATCAGAATCACGATGACTCGAGAGATAGGGCTGGACTTACATTCCCTTCAAGCCGCGTGCGTAGTCGATTCGCTCCTGCTCGTCATACGCGTTCATGTCCGCTCGGTCTTTTGGCGAAGAAAGGCTTGTGATGAAGTCGCCTCCACCTTTGAACAGCGATGCTCTGCGAAGAGGTTTCTCGCTGCGAGGATCAGATTCTGTGATATTGCCAAGTCCCCCGCGACCTGAGACGCGCTGAAATGACCCGCACGCGACCTGTCAGTACTTGTCTTGGAGCTGCGCAGAGGCACGGGATACTGACGGGTCTGTTGGCTTTGGCCTCTTTGTGGCGTGCTATTACTGCCCTTTCGTACGCGAGAATATTGGCTTCATGCTGGGCGAGGATAGAAGCCGTCTGGGGATGGGTCTCCATAACTGCCTGCCCAAACTTTGACGGGCCGGCTCTCGCATTACCGACGCCTCCACGACCAGTGACTATCGCCTGGCATACTGGTCAGTAAGGATGGGGATTTTTTTTGACTGAACCACATACGCCTTTGTAGGACATCGTGATTTGTTCGCGGGGAGGAGGAAAGCTTTCACCTGGGGTATAAGTCATCGCGAGGGTGTGTATAAGAGGTAAACGACGACAGCCAATAGAAATGAATTTGCTTATCGCAAGACAGGGGTCGGAGGACATAAGAAGCCAGATGCTGCCGTATGGGGGTTCCTGCGAGATCGTGAATCTTCGGCGCTCGCCGTCGGGTGTTTCTGGAGTGGCGCTGATAAGACGATCCTTCTTGATCCCGTTCACCACCGGTCCCGTCCATCGCTATGTCATCCGTTCTTTCGAAGGGGTCTACTCTGCTACTTTCATCTGGTAACAAAAAACCTATGTTCGGAGCATGCGTTGCGATTTGAAACTTCCCCCTAGGTCACCGCATCCCACTCCTGGGTTTCGGCGTGTACAAAAATTTCGATGCTAAGACGTCTGTGCTTGAGGCATTCAATGCAGGCTACCGGTACAATCAGTTAGCACGGTCTTGTCCATTTGATTGAAAATCCCCACAGCCACGTAGACTCCGCTCAAGTCTACCGGAATGAAGCTGCTGTGGGGGAGGCGGTCAAAGAGGTCCTTAATCGCGATAAAGACCCTCTCAATAGAGCCGATATCTTTCTCAGTGCGTTCCTGACCCAATATTCCGGTATAACAAAACATGATTGGATTTCCGTGTTTTTTGCGTGCCTCGCCCTGCCGGTCTTCCTCGGTCTTCCTGGTCCGGCCTCCCAATCTAAACTTCAATTCGCTCCTGGGCTCCATGACATCATGATTAGCCACCAAGCGTGTGAGCAAGAAAGTGAAAGGAGTAGAAGTTGGCCACGGTTACGAGAACACCCTCCTCGGAGTAGACGAGTCCCTGCAGGCATTTGGGATAGGTATGTCAGGAGCTTATCATTGCTAGTGCACATTGATCCCAGCCACATGCGCAAAGATTACATCGACCTATTCCTTATCCATGACCCCATGTCAACTCGCGAGCTACGCCTCGAAACGTACAGAGCTCTCCAGGAAGCCCGGCGGGAAGGGAAGATCCGATCTGTAGGCGTGTCGAATTAGTGCGTTATATACCCTCGCCGCGCGGTTTCCGATCCCTCGCCGAGGCGAATCTCACGCACTCTGTTCTTCCAGCGGGATTCCGCACCTCGAGGAACTCGAAGAAGCGCATTATGAGAGGCCGTCGGTCAACCAAATAGAGGTATGTGCGATATAGTAGCACACGACTCAGAGATACATGCACTCAAACCTTGTCAAGCTGCATCCCTTCTGTCAGCAGAAAGAGATTGTTTCGTACTGCCAGGAAAGGGGAATTGCTATCCAAGCTTACTGTCCTTTGGTCCGGGGAGAATCTTTTGATCACCCAGTTATCCAAGCAATCGTTAAGAAGGTGTGCACTGGTCGAAATTGCGCTGACGCATATCTGACATGACTTGGCCGTCTAGCACAATCACGAGGTTGAGCCAGCCCAGATTCTGCTGCGCTGGTCGCTACAAAAAGGGTAAGAGGCCCGGGTATCATCCAAAGTCCAATCCACTTATCAGAAGCACAGGTACATCCCTTTGCCGAAATCTGTCACACCTTCGCGTATCGTATCGAACGCTCAGCTATACCACTTCGAGCTTGGTCCAGAGGAGATGCAGATGCTGGATGGCCTTGACAAGGGGAAGGCAGGCGGCATCAGCTGGAACCCTGTTGATTTCCCCGTGGCATGATTTGCCAAGTGGTCCAGGTGCCACCGTCGGGGACCCTGCGCGAGACTTGATCGAAATTTTTAGCTCGCTATGTACGTGGAGCGTTCATACGTTTCAGGTTTGCACCCGTACGCATGTCTAGATCTGTGGAAGCTGCAAAGTGCACTAGTTGCGCCGAGAAAGCGTAAACCATGTGGTCAGGGTTTGGGATAAGTGACTGGTCTATAGAAGCTCAACAAATTTCGCCTCATGATAGATAAGCCGGACACCGAACCATTGCTGGCATAAGACGGTGTACGTTCTTTGTATAATGCTCAAGCGGGTTGCGAAGAAGGCTGAGTAGTGCTGTAGTCCTCCTGACCAGGATGAATCAGGGCGGGAAGTTTGTCAGGCCTTTGCGCAGTGGCCCATGTCGTAACAATACACCCGTTATCTCCAGGGCCATGTACAAATTGAGCGGGTATTGACGGGCGATCAATCTTGATGATGTACCCACCGATCTATATTGCTGAGCGTTTTGCGCCTGTAGATTGAATATTTATGGGCCATCAAATTCTTGACACGAAACTCAAAATGATTTCAAGATCTGCACAGTTGACCAAAAAACCGCCCACGCTTCTATACCCCAGCCGTGTCCTGATGTTTCCACTACTGCATCTACAACGTGGATCAAGGCCCTCCATGCTCGTGAAGTTTTCTTCGAAATAAGGACTTTGATACGTAATATGCTTATCAGCGCTTCTACTTCTGTCTGGTCGATGGACAACGCTACAGAGGGTGGCGTTGACTCATCTACCGTCACCTGCTCCGTATCATTTGCTATGGCAGCCAGTAGCAACCCCAGCAAATTCCTTTCCAGAAAAGCTTTTCGAATGATGACTTACTTTGTGGGGCAAGTTCTCGGGCGAGAGCGGCCATGAAGTTCAAAACCTTCAAAATCGAAGCGGCGGCTGGCAGATAGGGCTGCTGAGATGACGCGTAGTATTCAAGGGCCAAATCGGCCGCTTGGTGTCCCGTTGAATGCCTCTGCAACCCTACTCACTATACAGCAGTAGTTAGAGCGTAACACTGACCCGCCGACATGATAAGCCGTTCGATATAAGCTGAAAACTCACCATCGAAGCTCGTCTTACTAGATACCGAGTATAGCCGCTGCTATTGTCTTGCTTAGGGCGCCACCAAAGGATGTTCCGTTTACTAGTGTTTAAAAATTGGCAGGAGCTTTTCCCTTGATGTCTGGCGGGTAGAGTGTCAAACTATACCGCCGGTTTCCACGAGTGTAGGCCGAATGCGTCCAATGTATATCTTGTCTCGAGAATCCAGTAGGTCCACTTAAATGCCTAAAGAAACTGAGGACCATAGAGTATGGGTAGATGCTTATGATGCTAGTTTCTGGTAGGATGTTTCTCTGGAAGATCAAATATCGCCGATATATCTTAGCATATATGTGCAGGCGGTCCGGGTGCTATCCACTCACATAACTTCTGGTCCCACGAGTTGCACGGATAGGGAAGAAGTCGGCGCTGGTCTTCCATACAGTAAAATTGTCTAGCACCACACAGTACAGTAAGAAGCTTGGAACAGGGAGCTGTCTGCGCGAGTGGAGATGGCTGTCACAGATAAGAGCTATCGTAGCGCGTCCACGAGTCCCGCGCGGTACCGGATGAGGATAGAGGACTTGCTTACACAAAGCGGCAAACAAATGGGATCAAAGGTATAGCAGCGGGGCCCTCATTGGCACTCTGCGTGGAGAGGTAGCCGCTTGTGGCATGTCGCAGCAGCTGCAGGAGGTAAATGAAAGGCTAAACTCGACTGGTTCGGACCGTTCTGGCGTTAGTAGTTCTCAAACCACACGAGCATTCTGGTTTGCATCAAAAGGAGTCAACGAGCGCGATGCTGGCGGCTACAAGGTCGTGGACTATGCAGTGTGTCGATTAGTCTCAGGGCCCGTTGACTGGTGTTGACCGGTGCTGTAAAGTCACCTAGTGCGTTGAGCTTAGACTTCCTTTCCTAGGGTCCTCGAAGCGAGAAGTGGAGGAGATGGAGAGACCGGACCACTGAAGTGCTTATAGAAGCGCGAACTTGCAAAGCAAAATTGGATCCAGCTGACTTGAGTTACGACATTTTCGTCAGAGGGGAGTCCCTAAGATATCCCAACCATCAAAGTGCCGCACGATCCCATTTGGCTGGATACAGAACATTTGTGCCGCCTAGCGAAGTCCTATTAGTATTAAGTACAGGTTTCCGCAGTTATGAAGGATGCGACAGGATGCGACCGCGCGAGTACACTTCCGGGAATTTGAGGGTGATCATCGGAAGTCCGATAGGAGCCAGCCACGTGGCGGCAGCTTCACAGCGTTCACAGCAATTGTAACTCATCCAGTCACACAGTCATTCAATCTTTCTCCTCTATGCAGTTCATGACAGGTAAGCTGTACATTTTGATACGCGATTGAAATTGTGATACTTAGATAGCATCGCTATTAATCCGATGCTGTCTGGACACTCGGCTTTCACAGACTTTCACCATGCAAGCACATTCCCCACCAAAGCTCTGGAGCATTTCCTCTTCATATATGGTATTCTTACATTCTTATGCCGTATATGACCAGCTCACATCAATGTTACTAGCCAGACACCACCGTTGGCGACGATGATCCGTCGATAAAGGTTTGGTCTGTATACTTATCGGAGGCCGCCCTACACGACAAAGCTCTTGTGGAGAGCTGGTCGAAAGATATGGACGGGATTCTCATATTTGTGGGCTCTATGCATTTCAAAATCTTGCCTCTGTATCTGATGCACGACACGTAGGCGGGCTTGTTCTCCGCAATTGTCACAGCCTTCATTATTGAAAGTTACAACAGTCTCTTGCCAGACCCTAATCAACAGACAATAGCGCTGCTTCAACAAATCTCCTTCCAACTTGGTGGCGGCTCGGGACAGGACCAGAAACCCGCACTGTTATCTTTCAGTCCTACATCGACTGCACTGCGTGTTAACACGTTCTGGTTTCTCAGTCTATGTCTGGGATTGACGTGTGCTCTTGCGGCGACATTGGTCCAACAATGGTAAGTAATATATACCACCGGTAATCCAGCTACAAACATTCAACACGATTAAATCTTGCAGGGCAAGGACCTATTCACAAGCTATTGAAAGGCGCCCCGCCCCCGAGATCAAGGCGCGAATCCGCTCCTATCTCTATCAAGGAATGGAAGAGTTTGGAATGTCCGCTGTGGTCGAAGGCATACCGACTCTCCTTCATGCCTCCGTGTTCCTATTCTTCGCTGGATTGGTCGATTTCTTATACGCTATCAACGCCACTGTAGCAATAGTGACTATGAGCATCGTGGCAGCATGCTCTCTCCTCTATACTGTCATAACGTGGCTCCCCATCATCAACCACAAATGTCCTTATCGGACACCACTCTCTGAAGTCTTCTGGAATCTCGCGCAGATCCTCAGCCTTCTACGATTCAAGGACAGCGGAGTGTGGAGGCGTATTGATGGACCCATATGGCAAAGACAAGAAGCCTTAGCATGCGCAGACCTCGGCAGAAATCAGCGAGACTTTGAATGTTTATCCTGGACGCTGGAATCACTGACCGAGGACGGAAAGCTGATATCATTCGCCGAGGGTATACCCGCCTTCTGCTCCTCCGTTCACGGGCGAGATATCATGACGAAGATTGTCATGAGCAAGAAGACACAGCTCATTCCTCGGATCATTTCACTTCTGGTACGCGATCAGAGAACAGAAAATAGCGCATTCGCGATCAGTATTATATGCATGGACGCCATCACAGCTTTATGTTCCCTGTACTCGGAAGATCCTTGGACATTCTTGTTCAACTTCGAATTTGATCTCCATAGTGTCATAGTCCCTGTCACTGCGTCGGCCGACGCCCAACTCGCTAGCGCAGCAAGGAATGTTGCCCGAAAAGTAGCAAATCATATACAATCTTGCATCTTGCAACACGCAGATCGCGCTCAAGAGCATCAAATACAAGCAGCCCGCATGCGCTCGCTACTGATCGCTCAAAAAATCTTGTCATTTGACGAGCCAGAGTTTAAATGGGGCTTCAAATTGCTTCGACGCTGGAACTCTCTCGTCGATATCTTGCACCTAATCCCGCCACTGGTGTGTTCGCCAGGAGACCCAATCGTCCTCACATCTGCACTTAGCCAAGAGACAAAATCGGTGCTCCTTTGTCCTGAATTTGTGGATGCGCTTTTTGTATCTTTCAAGCTCAGGAGACTTTTCGACCTGCTGGAACCATGCAGCCATGAATCTGTGGATCTCGTTAACAGTGCGGTCCACAGAGAATGCGCACTCGCGTGCCTAAAGGCCTATTTTTACATGACCGAAACAGTGGAATGGAGTGCTTATCTACGCACTACCGGAATCAAGCTGCTCGGCCATTTCTCAGAAGATTGCGCTTCAGACGCAGTGTCCAAATATGCCATCTGCGCGACCGTCAAAGTTGCAGCAGAGCTTCAGCGAGCGGTTTTAACGTCCAGAGACTACTCAGTCATAACCAACGTAGCATTCTTTTGTGAAAATACTCCCGACCGAAACCTCCACCCCACGACCACGTTCACTATCAAAAATATTCCTGAGGCAATGCCAAATTATCTGGACATGGCGGAGAGGCACATGAACTGGCTATTACAACAATTGCCATCATCAGAAGTTCAGTATCTGCAATCCATATACGAAGACGGAAACAAGGCCCTGGGCCTTTGCCGAGGCCAGGTTGGATTGTTCATACGTCTATTGGAGCGTCTTGGGAGTCCCTATGCGAGCAGTGTTGATGCTCTCAAGCTTGCATACGATGTGGTCCGTCCCATGGAGCCATATCTCAATGCTAGATTCTCATCCCGTGGGGATCAAACTCGCTTGGTTAAGTTATGTGTGGACTATACCCATACTCGAGGAACATTTGATCGCTCAAATCATCAGCAATTTTGTCTTGACGAGCTTTTGCTGCGAGTCCTGGGTACGATTGGTGATCCAGGTGTTATCGAGAAAGCAAAAACTGCGGTCCACGAGTACGGACGAGCAGCATCCGGAAAATATTCTACATCAGCACGCATCATCTACGACCAGGTGAGCACTGAAGCTCGATTGCTTGTATGCCGTCATATGGTAGCTGACTTTGATTTAGCTATGCGACATTATCCCGCTGCCAGCCATAGATGACAGCCCCAGCGAGAAATCTGTATGTTTACCTATGCAAAACGAAGGGTCACCAGCCAAGACCTTGGAGGCGATGGGTCTCGAGGATCACGTCCGATGGCATCCAGCTGCTGTATCCTCGGATATTACCATGCAGGATATTTCAGAGCCAAACTACGACTTCATCAAGACATTCGGACAGTTGAAACCCCGAACAAGTGATGATGGAACGGAGCGCTTTTCGTGATTGATTGATATTGCAAGGTAAAATGCATAGAGTCCGTCGAAGCGTGGCTTGTTCTTGAACTGTGGTTCAATGTTTTAGCTCAGGCCAAGTCACAAGAACTAGATCCCGAGGTGCAACCTGCGCGTTTGGAACAACGGAAATGTAGTGGTGTCTAGATAGCTCGTTCCGCTAGTATATCCATATGCAAATATGTGCCGCAAACCGTACGTTATCCACGAGAAGAAGTACGGAGTACGTATATCCGCAGCCACGCACAGCTCGAACAGGTCTTCAATTACGCACATCGGCCTCGTTCTCCTTCGCACTCTCCATGTCCCCGCTGCCGCTTCCACTTGTACAGATGCATCTCCAAGAGAATGACTCGCGTGACTCCATGTTTTCTCGCTGGAAGGTCAAATTCAATCTAGTACAGACGACAGAGACGCAGAGACGGCGATGCAACGGGGGCTGGGAAAACGGAAAAGCACGCAAGGAAGCTGGTTCAAGCAGAAGAAGATGGAGGCCGAGGGTATGAATGGGGAGACGATGAAATGGGTGGTACCAGCGGAAAAGCATATCTGTAGCTGTACACAAGATTCAAATATGTCAATCTTCTGCTGGCTGCAGTATTAAGGCGTGCAAATATTGACCACAAGCATATATGGGCCTGAAGGCCGCCACCAAGATGTTCAACCTCTTCCCATTTATGGAAATTCAACCACGTGCAGTGCTAACGGCCCGGGTTTTTTCGGGCTAAGTACTAGCCCGAATTCGCTCGAGCAAGGGAACTTGGAAGTTGTCGCTTGAGTTGCAGCACCTCAAACTAGCGCAACACCTTCTCCAACAAGCTCGGTTTGAGTCAACACTCATCAATATCTAGACCTTCGACAACGTCAACATGCGTATATGCACCCCCTGGCGTAGTAACTGAGCCCTTTCTAGGCAGACAGGTGTACAGGCAGCCCAGGAGGATGGGAATCTGGACACGGCCACTGCAGCAAACACTACCTCTGCGCAAGAAGATCCTACAAATCGCCATTTCGAAACATGTGAGAGCGCGAGCATGGGCAAAGGAGATGACCTCGCGACGGCCCAGATTAGCGGGACGAAGAGACGGAAGGCAAAGTCGGAGAGCGCGCAGATGGAGGTGTTACTGAGGTACGAATCGACGCACAATTGCAAGTCCCAGTGAGAGGCACAGATATGCAGTCTGACCCAACGATGAGCTCATTGCCTCTCATTGCCTGCGCGGATGTCGAGATCTCAGATGTAGCATTCGAGGAATCTACTTCCGTTCCGCGTGTATCGATCGATCAACTTGAACTTTATTTTTCAATCCTCTGCATCTTATCTTCCGCTCATCTCATAAATCGCAAGTGACTTCTTCTTCGACCTTCATGACCGCGAAACCGCGAAAGGTTCAGTTCATATATACAGGCTATCTCAGGTATATCAAGGACACAGGGCGCCCGGTCCTTTTTTCGGGCGTAAGGCCAGACAAGTATGTGGACGTTGCATGCACCCTTCCCGCTTACACGCCTCGAGAGATTCCCTGTTGGTCCAACGACAATGTCCAGTCCTCTTGTGCCTCAATATGGCGTCAGGACGGCTAACAAGGCGGCACCTGGAATGGCATCGTTCCCTCGAAGCTTTATAGGTATTAATAGGCTTCGAGGGAGCATCGTCAGCTAGCTCGTGATCAGACTTGCACTTGCTGGTCCGAGATCGGCGATCATTGCGGTGCGGCCCGACGCCTTGACCAGCGTTGTCAAGGTGGGCATCGCTCGAGATCATGGCGTCCCCGCGCGTGCTGTCCTTTTTGCGACGCGCCTCGCTGACAGCCTGATATGACCCAGAGCCAGGCCTGGCGCTCTTTGACAAGTAGGTGCGGCGCGACTTGATGCCCTGGTCGGTTTCGACATCGAGTGGAAGGGTACGGGTAGAGTGGGTAGTTCGAGTATATGCCTCGTGGTTGGGCGATGGTAGCTGCTGGGTGGAAGCGGTGTAACAGTAAGCGGTCCAGATAGCGGCAAGTAGCTCCCATGGGACTTCGGGACTCGAAGCAGCCAACGCGAAGGGAGGAATGCCGCTATTAACGAGAGGGGTTTCAGGGAGCTGGTGTCCGCGGATTTTTCGGTTGTTATTTTTTGATGACGATTGAAAAGTCAATTGGCCGTGATCATCGACTTGATCAGGGAAGTGGAAGGGATCCGGACTGTCTGGAGGGCTTCCATCACCCTGTAACATTGTCAATGCAATGCAAATGAGATGATCCACGATTTGACGCACCATGAACATCCCGGTCCACGCTGGGGGCGAGCCATAGCCGCCATCAGCACCTAACGTGCCGACCAGACTGGTACTGTAGTCGCTGTTTAGCAGGATATCAAGATTGTCATGATGAAAAGCTTACCTAGCTCCGACTATTCCGTACTCTGGGAACACCGATGACAAGTTGGAATCATAGGTGATATGATCACTGGAACAGTTCGCATGAGCGCTCAAAATATTGAATTTCGAGAATTCACTCATACCTCCACGATGGCCCGGCGCTAAGGAACAGTGCGGGATCATCCCATGAGCAGTGGGAGATGTTGGGATGGTACACCGCCGTCTGGCAAGAGGGATTCATGGCCACCGATGGTCCCGAAGCGTAAGTCTGCATGGTGTCGGTGTGGAAGGGCTCATCGAAAAGAGTCAGAGTCCCGGAATCTGATGGTGATGCGGATGGCCACTGGCTGCCCGTATGGCCAAGGACGTAGTCGAAAGAGTTGGCAGAGGAGAAATCGTATGAAGACATTGAGGTTTAATTGACCGAGATATTGATATCGCTGGTTTGAGCTTGGATGGGTGCCGAACGAGCTGATCTGCGGTAAAGCTTTATAGGTCTGTGGGGGTCGGGGCTGTGTCTGACCTTGTTACTTCCGCTGCCTATTACATTAAAAACATGCACCAGAGTTGAGGGCTGTAAAGGCCCTGACGGAGATAGCCAGACTCTGAAAGTCCCAGGACAAATTGCACAGTGTGAATGCCGTCGAGTCAGAATGCCCAAAAAAGAAAAAGGGAAGAGATCGCTCGGGAGCCGACAATTTCGCGGTCTGATGGACTGTCTGCTGTCGCGAGGCGTGATACAGCAACGATAGGCAACAACACGTTCCAAGACAAAGCAATGGGAATGGGGTGCAGAAGAGAACAGGAAACATGAACCAATAGTCGGGAAACAATGCCTTGAGCATGTGGGCGGATCCACAATCAGACCCAAATCAACGAGGTCTCCGCGCCAGCCGTACAATAGATGTTGCCACCAGCCACAAGGTCTCCGACGCTGTGGCCACAATTTCCAAAAGCGGTGTTACGGACTGTAAATAAGGCAAGTATAGGCCGCCCGGCAGATTGGCGACAGCTTGTTATGCAAATGGAGTAATTTCCTGCAACAGCTTGCTCATGAAGCACACCAAAGAACCAACTCCTAACACTGGAAAATCGAGTAAGTTATTCAAAAATCGAATGAATGGCCAACTCACTTCGGTCGAGCTCGCAAGCCTCCTGCCGCCCACGTTGCGAAGGACCCTTGACTGACAAGTGACAATCCAAAGTATACCTGTATAAAGCTTTGACAACACGAGAATATATATGTAATTTCTGTCGGACGCTCCCAAATGTGCTATCTGCGATCAGGATCCTTGAAAATTGATCGTCCTGGCTGCCGTATGTTGTTCCAGTAATTTCTGTTATCCGACCAGGCTCATGTCTGGGCATTCAGAGATGAGCCAGAATCATGCATGTGCGATTGTGAGTTTCCACTCAAGCTCGCACGAATTGCACAGGAATCGTCTTCTTGAGCGAATCTCAGTGATGAAGAGGCCGTCAGTACAAGCACCTTGAACAGGCAGTACATCAGCTTGTTGCATATGCTTGCCATAACAAACGCTAGCTCCTGCAATCCAATTTGTTTGTGAGTGTTCAAGCGAGTATTGGCACGAGTCAACTGTGATAAGTCAGTTTTTATGATGCAGTCATTGGATCGAGTTGTCGGGATCTCAGATGTACTAGTAGCATTCGAGGGATCTTATTACTTCCGTTCCGTGCGTATCGATCGATCAACATGAACTTTATTTTTCAATCCTCCGAGTCTGCATCTTATCTTCTGCTCATCTCATAGATCGCAAGCGACTTCTTCCTCGACCTTCATGACCACCAAAATTTCAGTTCATATATACAAGCTATCACAGGTATATCAAAGACACAGGGCGCCCGGTCCTTTTTTCGGGCGTAAGGCCAGACAAGTATGTGGACGTTGCATGCACCCTTCCCGCTTACACGCCTCGAGAGATTCCCTGTTGGTCCAAGGACAATGTCCAGTCCTCTTGTGCCTCAATATGGCGTCAGGACGGCTAACAAGGCGGCACCTGGCATGGCATCGTTTCCTCGAAGCTTTATAGGTATTAATAGGCTTCGAGGGAGCATCGTCAGCCAGCTCGTGATCAAACTTGCGCTCGCTGGTCCGAGATCGGCGATCATTGCGGTGCGGCCCGACGCCTTGACCAGCGTTGTCAAGGTGGGCATCGCTCGAGATCGTGGTGTCCCCGCGCGTGCTGATCCTTTTGCGACGCGCCTCGCTGACAGCCTGATATGGCCCAGAACCAAGCTTGGCGCTCTTTGACAAGTAGGTGCGGCGCGACTTGGTGCCTTGGTCGGTTTCGACATCGAGCGGAAGGGTACGGGTAGAGTGGGTAGTTCGAGTATATGCCTCGTGGTTGGGCGATGGTAGCTGCTGGGTGGAAGCGGTGTAACAGTAAGCGGTCCAGATAGCTGCGAGTAGCTCCCATGGGACTTCGGGACTCGAAGCAGCCAACGCGAAGGGAGGAATGCCGCCATTGGCGAGAGGGGCTCCATGGAGCTGGTGTTCAAGGATTTTTGGGTTGTTGTTTTTTAACGACGATCTGAAAGTCAATTGGCCGTGGGCATCGACTTGATCGGGGAAGTGGAAGGGATCTGGACTGTCTGGGCCTCCGTCACCCTGTAACACTGTCAATGCAATGCAAATGAGATGATTCAGGATTTGACCCACCATGAACATCCCGTTCCACGCTGAAGGCAAGCCATAGCCGTCATCAGCACCCAACGTGCCAGCCAGACTGGTACTGTCGTCGCTGTTTAGCAGGATATCAAGACTGTCATGACGAAATGCTTACCTAGCTCCGACTATTCCGTACTCTGGGGACACCAATGGCAAGTTGGAATCATAGGTGATATGATCACTAGAACAGTTCACATGAGCGCTCAAAACATTGAATTTAGAGAATCCACTCTTACCTCCACGATGGACCGGCGCTAAGGAACAGTGCGGGATCATCCCAAGAGTAGTCGGAGATGTTGGGGTGGTACATCCCCGTCTGACATGACGAATTCGTTACCGCCGATGGCCCCGAAGCGTAAGCCAGCTGCATGGCATCGGTGTGGAAGGGCTCATCGAAAACAGGCTGAGTCCTGGAGTCCGACGGTGACAATGCGGATGGCCACTGGCTGCTCGTATGGCCAAGGACGTAGTCAAAAGAGTTGGCAGAGGAGAAATCGTATGATGCCATTGAGGCCAAATTGAACAAGATGTTGATATCGCTGTTTTGAGTTTGAATGGGTTGGGTGCCGAACGAGTTGATCAGCGGTAAAGCTTTATAGGTCTGTGGGGGTCGGGGCTGTGTCTGACCTTGTTACTTCCGCTGCCCATTCCATTAAAAACATGCACCATAGTTGAGGGCTGCAAAGGCCCTGACGGAGATCGCCGGACTCTGAAAGTCCCAGGTCAAATTGCACAGTGTGAATGCCGTCGAGTCAGAATGCCCAAAAAAGAAGTAGGGAAGAGATCGTTCGGGAGCCGACAATTTTGCGGTCTGATGGACTGTCTGCTGTCGCGAGGCGTGATACAGCAACGATAGGCAACAACACGTTCCAAGACAAAGCAATGGGAATGGGGTGCAGAAGAGAATAGGAAACATGAACCAATGGTCAGGAAACAATGCCCTAAGCATGTGGGCGGGTCCACAATCAGACCCAAATCAACGGGGCCTCCGCGCCAGTTGTACAATAGATGTTGCCACCAGACAGGGTGATCAACACCATGGCCCAAATTTCCAAAAGCGGCGTTACGGATGGTAATTATAAGGCGATATCGATCTCCCGGCAGTCTGGCGACAACTTGTTATGCAAATGATGTAGCTTCCTGTAACAGCCCGCCCATGAAGTAGCATCTAAGAAACGACTCCCAACACTTGAGAGCTTGACGAGCTCGCAAGACTCCCGCCGCCAACGCTGCTGGCCAGTGGCAATCCAAACTGTACCTGGACGAAGCTTTAACGATACGAGGGACACATAATTTTCTGTCAGACGGTTCGATAGTGCATGACAAATGTGCTATCTGCGATCAGGATCCTGGAATATTGATTATCATGGCTGCCGTAGTTTGTAAGACCTTCCAGGATTGGTGAATTGTTTTTGAAGCCAGTGTTTGAAGTTAATGAGAGCTTGTGTCACCGTATGTTTAGGGCCAGTGAATCCTTTTATCAGAATGGCGAGATGCTATGCTGGTTCAAGGGAATTATTGCTCGCTAGTGCCGTGACTCGAGACTGATGCACGAGGGACGAATCTTCGTACCACGTAGCTAGAAGATTTCTCCAATACTGGCACCCGGGAATCGTCGCCTAGCTCGCGGTGCGAATGTTCCTGTGCGTGCAGCACGGCGCACGGCGGCGGCGGCGGCGCTATGAGTGCCACGATGACCATATGGCTGGCGAGCCTTCTCCCCTCTTCCTTGCTCTTGCTTTGTCTTCATGAAGATGCGCATATGATAACCCGCTTGATTGCTAGGATGCGCCCCGGAGTCTAATCCGACCCTTTTGGCGCAAGCATCCCGTTGCTGGGAGGACATCATCTACCCGGCGTATGTCCAGTTTCCGCGGGGCTCATTGTCGACGGAGATATCGAGTACGGTGACCCTTTTCCTAGGCCCAGCTTCCGACGCCGAAGGGAAGTATGTGGGAAAGTGGAGTGGGCGACGGGAGCGGGTTCGGGGGCGTAGACCACGTGGCTGGCCTGCTGGAAACAAGAATGGATGAGGTGGTGGAACGTGTGTGTTAAGTGCTGATTAGGGATGTGGGAGGCACGCAATTGCACTTAAAGAGCGGGTGCTTCGTCACGCAGCCTTTCTAACAACCAGTTGGCCTTCAAGTCCGCGCCCAGCAACTATCTTGGCACTGTATATTGGGTAGGGAGCGCTGCAGGTGATCTAATTAATAAACGGGGATGTCGTAAATGCGCTGTGGCGTACCAGTTGTTTTGGAACCTCTTCAATCATGCAAGTGAGATAACTCCAGATATACAATCAACCGACGAAAAACGTGAAAGCCACAAAGCATCCAGCATTCATAGACCTGTATGAGATGAACCTGGCTGCAGAAGGCGTATCTCCCAACTGTTTGGCGAACTTCCAAGCTGGGGTAATGCATGGCATGGAGTCAAATGCAGGTAGCGTGCGATTGTTGTTCGTTCGTCGGCGCTACAGCTTGCTCGGATCATCTTCAAAGCTATCTGCGGCCATTTTCGAACGGTTTTCTTGGCGCCTCAAGATGACATCCGGCGGCGCACACATCACTGACCGCACCGTCTTTGAGGGTTTCCTCGACGCCATCCACTACCAGCCCATCCTCATTCTGACGAGAAATGCGGGGCGATCCACGGCCGGGGTGGCCAGGGAGGTGTCATCGAGTACAAGAACTTTGACAACATGGGCGACCTAGGGAGATGGCAAGACGCTAGATTTTGGGTAGGACATTCAATATGTCTCGCGGAGCTGTCATGGGGAGGGATTGACCTGAGGCCAGTCTACACAGGCGTATCTGAACCTGTTCTGGGCGCTGAACCGCGAAGGCGAGGGCTCATGTCGTGCGAGACTATGGGCTGAGATCCAGCACTGGGGAAATGGAGAAACCATACGTTCGCATGTCCGCTTTTCCAGCAACACTGGGAGACCTGTGAGTTGGACGAAGGCGGGCGTCTCGGGTTTGAACAGCGTTGGCCCGAGCCTGAGGTCGACCCAGAGTGCGTGGCTATGTGAGGCGTTATTACAGCAATTTCAGTTGCGCGGCCGGGCTCATGTCTGGCTATTGGGAGATGAGGCAGAATGGTGCATGTGCGATTGTGTGTTGTCCAACTCAGGCTCGCATGGGTTGCACAGGAACCGTCTTGAGCGATTCTCGGTCACTGGTAGTGATACAGAGACCGTCGGTACGAGCACCAACAGGAAGTATATCAGCTTGTTGTATGTACTTGTCACGGCAAGACGGTAGCTCCTCCAATCCAATTTGTGGTTGTTTGAGCGAGAAATGGCATGAGTACTTGCGATAAGTCAGGTTTCATGATGTAGCCATTGGATCGAATAGTATCTTGATTTTCCATCCTGTTGGTGCGATTCCCCACAAAAAATTCCAAAAATCATCAGGCAATAGCGACAGAACATAAGTTGGACTCGGCCAGGATTTCCCAGTCAGGTCCTCCACTTCAAGTCTTCCTCTACGCTGCCCCAGTATGCGTAGGCTGCTGTAGACTGACAACGTACGATGGCCCCTGGATGCAACTCGGATCGACGGCCACGTCGATGAATGCGGGGAATCGGGTATGGGGCACATGAATACCGAGGCGCATGTGCGGGGAAGGCGAAAGGCTAGCCGGAAACATGGGCGCGAAGAGGCCGGCAGTGTTCCCGGAAACGGCTATGTCGCGTCGAATTCAGCGGCCCACGCCACTCAGGGGCTATCCCAATGCAGATTCAGCCACTGCGCCTGCCAATAGCGTGATCCGGATATCTCCAATCACATGAAAAGTCTCCCAGCATCACCCCGCGTATAAGAGTTCCCCACCGGCACAACCACATCTTGCTCTCCTACTTATTACCATCCCTACCTCCCCACCCACACACTACAAAATGGCCCAGGTTATCGTCGTTGGAGGTGGTCTTGCTGGTCTCTCGGCTGCGCATACGCTCCTTGAGCGCGGCGCGAACGTTCTGCTGCTCGATAAGCAGGGGTATGTGTCTTTCATTTTATCCATCGCGTCTCTTTGGATCCTGCTATCCACTATTCGGGACGATGAATGTGTGCTGACTGGCTTTTGTGCGCAGATTCATGGGTGGTAACTCCACAAAGGCGACATCGGGTATCAACGGCGCGGGTACACAGACCCAGCAGCTCGCAGGCATCCCCGACAATGCTCAAACCTTCTTCAACGACACCAAGAAATCCGTAAGTCTGCAATCTACATCTTCTCTTTCCTTCATCTCGACTTTCCCCACATTTTCCTTATTCCACCATTGCATCAAATCCGTAACCCACGCTGACATTTCTGTGATACAGGCCCGCGACCTCGCACGCGACGACCTCATCAAAGTCCTCACCGGCCGCTCAGGCGACGCAGTCAACTGGCTGCAGGACAAGTTCGCACTCGACCTCTCCAAGGTCGCGCGTCTCGGCGGGCACAGCCAGCCGCGCACGCACCGTGGCGACGCGCAGTTCCCGGGTATGGTCATCACGTACGCGCAGATGGAGCGCCTCGAGGACCTCGCCGTCTCCCAGCCCGACCGCGTCAAGATCATCAAGAAGGCGCGCGTGACGAAGCTCGTCAAGGACGACAGCGGCGCGGTCGTCGGCGTGGAGTACGAGGTGAAGGGGAAGACGGAGACCGCGCACGGGCCGGTCGTGCTCGCGACGGGAGGGTACGCAGCGGACTTCACGGAGGACAGCTTGCTCAAGAAGCACCGACCGGAGTACTACAACCTGCCGACGACAAACGGCGACCACTGCACGGGTGACGGGCACAAGCTCGCGATGCTCGCGGGCGCGAACGCTGTCGACCTCGAGAAAGTGCAGGTGCACCCGACGGGCCTCGTCGACCCCAACGAGCCGGATGCCAAGGTCAAGTTCCTCGCCGCGGAGGCACTGCGTGGCGTTGGAGGATTGCTCCTCGACAACACCGGCGCACGATTCGTCGATGAGCTGCAGCACCGTGACTACGTCACCGGCAAGATCTGGGAGAATGGCAAGGTATGTCCTCTTCATTTCTACCAGGCTTTCGTATGCTGACGGCGATGCAGTACCCCATTCGCCTCGTGCTCAACGGTCAGGCCTCCAAGGAGATCGAGTGGCACTGCAAGCACTACGTCGGCCGTGGCCTCATGAAGCGCTTCGAGAGTGGCGCCGCGCTTGCGAAGGAGATGGGACTCGACGAGAAGGTGCTTGCCAAGACGTTCGAGGACTACAACACGAGCGTGCGCACTAAGAAGGACCCATTCGGCAAGAAGGTCAGTCCCTCCTCTCTTTCGACCAATACACATACTGATATCGCAACCACAGTTCTTCTCTTCGGGCGAGTGGAAGATGGACGACTTCTTCAACGTCGCGGTGATGACCCCCGTGCTGCACTACACAATGGGCGGCCTCGAGATCGACCCCGAGTCGCGCGTCGTCGACGCGAAGGGCAAGCCCATTCCGGGCCTGTTCGCTGCCGGCGAGGTCGCGGGCGGTGTCCACGGCGCGAACCGCCTCGGCGGCTCCTCCCTGCTTGGCTGTGTCGTCTTCGGACGTGTGAGCGGTGACTCCGCAGCCGCGTACCTGCTCCAGGCAACCTCCGCGGCGGTCGCCAAGGCGGGCGGACGTCTCGCCGGCGTTGCGGCGCACCTCGATGCGCCCAAGGCCGAGGCGCCGAAGGAGGAGGCGAAGGCGGCGGGCGGCAAGAAGGAGTTCACGATGGCGGAGGTCGCCACGCACAACAAGAAGGACGACATCTGGGTCGTCGTCGACGGGCAGGTGCTCGACGTCACCTCCTTCCTCCCGGACCACCCCGGAGGAGAGAAGGCGATCATCCTGTACGCGGGGCGCGACGCGACAGAGGAGTTCAACATGCTCCACGACCCGAAGGTGATCCCGCGGTACGCGCCGGACGCCGTCATCGGGACCGTGAAGAAGTAGGGTGGGCTGCCAAAAGTACTGGGTTGTAGCATGATTGTTGTCTTTTTACGCATTATTTTATCTATTCCTCATCCTGTATATGCGCATGTGTGGTGGCTTTAGCACGTGGAAGATAATCGATGTAGCCTAAGCATGATTGCAGAGTGAGCGGCCCGTTCGTCTACAAGTGTTAGTGCTGGCAGTACGACAACTTTCGCGTAGCACGAGCGTGACCAGGGTATTGCGCACTTGTCTTGTCTTGTCGGGCTGAATTCTGGAAATGATCTACCATTATATGCTGGGCTTTCGAGTTCGCACAACTTGAAGCGGTCTCTGTTACTGCCAGAGAACGTGATTCGCCCAAGAGCACTGATGCTCACTGATGCGCAACCTGCTTGAATAGACAACGCTCAACTATAATCACGATTCATCATGCTACTGTATTTCCAAATAGCGAGAAGCAGTTTTGACCTCAACTCTTACAATATTACTACATACGCTAGGCCATCCGCGCACTCAAAACCCCTCCTCGAGGTACCTCACATGATTACACATTCTTCTTTCTTTGGGCCTGGCCAACGCTGTGTGAACCTGAGGCGCCCTCCTTCTCCCACACTTTGGGTCTCCCTGCTACGCTGGGGATGCGAATACACCACCCTGCAGTACTTGACCCGCCCCGGCGCTGGATCGCAGCCCATAGTCTCGCACGAGATGGCCACATCGCCCTCATGGTCAAGCGCCCAGAACAGATTCGAATAGGCGGTGGGGAACTTGTCCAAGCTCCAAACGTCCGAGTCGGCGCCCCAGAGGACGTATTTGATATCCCACCCAAAATCAAGCGTCTCGCCCTCCCGCATCTTACGCGACTTGAGGCAGCGGTTATCCTCGTTATTCACGTTCTTGTAGTCGATTACGAACTCCTTGAGCACCATCGGAAGCGGGTCGCCACCGAGGGTCTCGTTCGAAATGAGGATGGGCTGGTAGTCACGGATGGCGTCGTGGAACCGCTGGAGGACGGTGCGGTCGGTGATGTGTGCGCCGCCGTAGGTTATCTTGATGACCTGCACGCGGGGCTTGGGCTTGACGCTCCAGCCGCCACCGCTCGTGTCTAATTCGAAGTATCTTTTAAACGCTTCCTCCCCTCCTGGGTAGTTCCATAGGTCAAGCATGTAGTTGTCGTTGCTGAGGTACGGGGACAGGTCCGGAATCTCCGGTTCTATGTCTTCGGGCCAACGTCCAGACCTGGCGAAGGTGTGAGCCAGTTGACCACAGCGCTGAATATCGCGATTGACTTACATAATGTGCAGCTGTGCGATGGCTTTGGAATGATAAGGATTTGGTGTGAGAGCGAAATGGGTGCGGTGGCCAACCTGGGGAAGGGTGATTGGGACTTTTTTTGCGGTATGGACGTCCATGGTGTCGAGTCTTTTATATGTAAATCGACTCGGTAATGCACAGGGGAATTTCAGACTGACATGGTGGCGTTCGCAAAGGGATTTGAATGTCGGGAATCGGGACAATCGAGGTTCCGACTGAATCTACTCAACCAGGCACCAGTGCCAGTGCCTGATTTGAATGCGACTTCTCGCATCCGAGTGCTTGTAGAATGGACCCGCACCTTGACTTTGCCTCATTTTTCCTCAGCAAACGCCGTTGCGTACAAGGTGCGCAAAAGGCGCGTACCTTTCTCCGTTGACAAGAGCGCTAGCAGGCAGGCAGGGGAGCCACGGTGGGTTCTAATTAGGTCCAGAAGTACGCACAGCTGCGCGTTGGAGTATAACCGGGTTGTCTGGATGAGTAAGTGGAAGGATAGTACATTTGGCCGATATTCGGATGTTTTGCGGACGAAACCCTGGGCACTGCTCTTAGAGACTAGGATACCGTGGAAGATGGGGAGGCATCGGCATTGGCCATTTTGGATCCGCGTAGCCATCAGGCTGGTTCAGAGCATGGTCAAGAGCGTGGGATCGGATGAGCCAACTGTGAGGGCAGTTAGGATGGCGTTGCAATCTAATAATGCGAGGTCGATAAATACCAGTATAATCCAAGTATATCTTTTCACGAAGTAAAAAGGCGGTTAGCAAAAGCTCTTTGTCCCGAAATCACTTGAAACCAGAGGGGTCTTGAAATATATGGATGCGTTTCTATTGCCAAAGCCAAGGTAGCGAAGATATGGATCTCGTGCGATTAGGGGCAGGTATTCGCAAATAGAGAGCCTTTAGGAATGTCTGGTCGAAGCTTGTTTCCTCACGTCCAACCGAAGAAGTGTTGTCCCAATGGCAGTGGGGTCGGAGTTCACTCAGAGCGTGCGACGCCCGCTACGGCTCCTCGATGTAATTGCAAGAAGTTGGTTGTTTTGATAGATACGCAGATTGTTGAGATGAAAATTTAGAAACCGTTTAATATAAGTATTATGAAAGGCGCCGCCAGACCGCGAAATGCTCGACCTTGAGAAATGCACGGTGACGGGTCCTCCGGATCTATGGCAGTGAGTGCAAGCTTGAGTAATATTCACCGGGTCGAGAAGTCTTTGTGTGTCCATCTGGAAGGCTACGAGCTTTGGACAGTGATGGCAGTTGAATGTTGAACTGCAACTCGATGGGTGAGAAGTTTTTGGCAGGCAGAAAATGAACCACGTGGTTCCCACGCGCAGGCATTTGACGACCACTGGCGCTGGGCGTGTTGCACCATCTATGCAGTCAGGGATTGAGTGGCACAAATTGTTTGTTCTTGTTTGCTAAGCAGCACGTGAATCAGATAGTTTGCGGGTAACAATTTATGTGCAGATAATGTAATAGCGAGAGGTTGGTAAAGTAGCTATTGAGAGTGGTTAAATATTCACAGTTAAATGGCAGAGGGGTCAGGGGAAGAAACCGAAGGTTTCACGATCAGAAACACCGGCCCGAACCTATGTGGGAAGAAGAGTGAGCTGCGAGGGAGGGCGGGATACCCAGAGCGCGGCTTACAAATCATTACAAATCCCATGTGGTTTCACGGACACATGCGTCGAATCACAGAGCGAAGATGGTAGCAGGTCATCTGATCCTACAGCGATGAAGGGGAATGGGAAGATTATCAGATGGATCGATTGGCCTTCAAAACGCTTTGAGAAACGATGTTGGCAAGATTGGACAATCTCTCTCCTCTCCAAGTGGGTTCCTTGGTCATCATGTTGTCCTGTGAGGATGATGAGGAAGAAGTGGTGAGCGCTGGCGCTGGAAATGTCACATGTGTGGTAGTGCACACAGTGGATGCGAACGGTGGAGAGATGGGGGTATCTGGGGAACGTTTGGCAGCCCACCACAGTTTGATTTGCTGCCAGAGGGGAAGTTTGGCCATCTTTTGTGGGACTGCCAGCCAGTGCGTTGTTGTTTGGGTGGAGTCGTACAGGCGGAAGGCTAACCAATCGGCGTTGAGGTATACGACAGCGACAACTTTGCCCTGTGCCATAGGTGTGCGACCATCAGGATGGCAAAAATCGGCTGCATCTCTGTGTAAAGCCACATATGTTCCCATTGTGATGGGAAAGCCTGGCCTGTTGAAATGTGACTGGAATACCCAAGTTGGGAGCTTGGATAGGCTAGTGACATCTTGTGGAGAGGCCACGATGCAGGCTGTGCCAGGAGTGGCGAAGGTGAAAGGGAGGAGAAAGGAGAGTTTTGGTTCAGACTGGAAGTGGCTGGACAGGAAGTTGCCCATAATAAGATGCTGTGTTGAAACGTGATTGCAGGGTGTGCGTTGGTACTGGCAGGGTGGTGTGCGGACAATGTAACTGAAGGAATGTCGTAGCCAGCGTGAGAACTAGCGGTGGTTGTGGTAGAAGATATATATTGACCAAGTGTCAGACAAATGGAAGGCTCTAAACCCTGCATAATAGATGTAAACAGATAACGTATTGTGCCACGTGGAACATTGAAGGTGGCATGAGTAGGTCTATGGCTTTGAGCGATGGCCCCCAGGTGTCAGAAAGAGTATTCCCGCGCTCTGTTGGTGAGGGTGGGTGGGGCAAAATAGAGTAGTGGCTTTCTAAGGGAGCCACTGTTGAAGGAATTGGGATGTGGTGACGCAGAGAGAGTTTCTGCGCCACCACACATCCCAATTCGTACATAGACGACTTTCCGCGGATCGGCTCGTGCCTCGCCGGCCTCAGAATACTATCTATGCAGTCAGGGATTGAGTGGCACAAATTGTTTGTTCTTGTTTGCTAAGCAGCACGTGAATCAGATAGTTTGCGGGTAACAATTTATGTGCAGATAATGTAATAGCGAGAGGTTGGTAAAGTAGCTATTGAGAGTGGTTAAATATTCACAGTTAAATGGCAGAGGGGTCAGGGGAAGAAACCGAAGGTTTCACGATCAGAAACACCGGCCCGAACCTATGTGGGAAGAAGAGTGAGCTGCGACTCCCTGGAATTAGGAGTCCCGGCGACGCGTGAAGTGAAGCGATGACTCCCGGGTAATAGGAGGCGGGCTGTAATGACTCACCATTCATCTAACAGGCGGCATTGTGTAATGGGTGAAAGGCGCAAGAATCGGATGGCTTTGAATGTATGGGGCGAGAACAACGGCGTGCTTACGCAGATAGAGTACAAAAGCGTCACTGTTCCAGCGTCCCAACGATTTGACAACGTCGAAAGGTAGACCACGCAGGAGGAATTCGAGAGTGCCACCGATTCGTATACTATGCCCTTTGATTGGACCGAGACTTAGTGTGGCGGCGGCGGCATTGAGGCGCTTGAGGAAGATCTTTCTCGTAAGGGGCTTGTGTCCATCGTTGACCCTGTATGCGAAAAGATGAGCCTGATTTGGTGGATTATTGATCTGGATGTGGGTCTGCAATGCGCCAATGGGATCGGAAGGGCCGACTTGTGAAGCAAAGAAGATATCTTCGCCGATTGCGGGAGCTGACTTTGTTACCGGCAAGTGGATCACTTTGGCTGGTAGGCCGTTCCTGTCAACGTCATTGCGTATGTTGGCTGGGGTAGCGTGTACGGCTGGGTCGAAGATTCCGAGTGAGAGAATGGTGAGTTCACCTGTTCTCGATAAAGAGTAAAACATTATATTAAGTGCTGCCCGAACGGCGATATCCAATGGTATTGACGGGTCGAGTGAGTTGTTGATGGCCTCGAGCGTATGTAAGGTCATTGGAGCCCGGGGTCCCTTCTTTGAGGCAGGTGGGGCCAGTTTTGCCGCACCATCCAGTGCCGCCCTGACTTGTTGGTCCATGCTCCAGTTGGCGCCGTGCATGATGTGCCACGCACGTACCCCGCAGGTATAGTTGGCCAACGCCGAACCGGAATAGGAGCCAGCGCATGTGGCAATGAACATTGAGATGGTAAGAGGGGATGCGGGACAACGTGCATCTTCGGCTATACCTCGTGTGTCACAAAAGACATGATAAACGAGGAGGCCTGCTCCATATGTCTCGCGAGTGCCTGGGGCCCAGGAAAGGTTAGTGACTTGAAGAAGTCGGTCAAACTCGGTATCCGTCCATTCAATTGGGTGGGTGGCAAGTGGAATTGTGCTGGGCCGCCAGCAGCGAAGCCTGTCCTTGGCCAAGCAGTGGGGGCGTAGAACTGATGCTTGCGGAGTGAGATCTTGTCGATATGGCTTGGGGCGCGCGGCTCTGTCGGTACGAGATGGCAGAGGTGCATTAAATCTCGGCATCGTAGTCCTCTCGATTCGCCCAATGATCGTTGTACGCGCGACATTCGATGCTTCGATCCTCCTCGTATTCTCCTCTCTGCCTCTGAGCCTCCTCATTTGTGTCTCGCGCGGAGGGACTAGGGACGGTGCTGGCGTGTGTGGAATTGTCTTGCTTGTGTTCTGCTGGCGTCCAGGGTTGCTGGGCATCAACGAGCAGTCCGGCGAGGCTTGGCGGGAGGGCGATTGGCGGCAGCAGGAGAGCCTGAGGAGGGTAGATGCCTCTGGAGGGGCCGTCGGCCGGATTGTGGGCGCTGGGGATGAATCTTGGATGAAGGGTGGGTGCATGAGCATGGTTAAGGAGGGTGTGGATGCGTTTGAAGACTTCGTTGACGGCGGCGTTTCTGCTCCGGCCGTTCTTCCATCCTTCAACCACACCGACGTTATCGCCGAAGACAATAAGGTTCTGCCCCCGGAGGTCGTCTGCGCAGAGGTAGATGGCGAGGATCTCGAAACCCACTGCTTCGGCCCAGCCGATGTCGCGTAGGCCGTTGAGAGTTTGCCACCCTGGCACGAGCCGCCATGCTCGCCAGCGTCCACGGAGGATGACGGCAATACCGACTCCTGAGCTTGCGTCGGAGAAGGCCTGGATAGTTGTGAGATGCCGCGGCCCCGGTATCGGCCGCGCAAGGTGAGGCCGGCAGAGTAGCTGGGTCCACCAAAGGAGGTCAGAGTGGACTCGCTTGTCAGCGGATCGTGCGACGAAAGGACGATCGTGGAATAAGCGGAGAGTGGCTTCCAGCCCGGTAAGGTACGCTCGTCCCTCGGGGACGACCAGGCACGCGTGAAGAAGCTTTCCGTAAAGCTTCTCGACATCATTGAGTCGGTGCGTGAGGTGCGACTTCCATTCTTGGATGGCCGCGATATATTTCGTCTTCTTCTTTGCGCCCAAGGAGACTGACATCTCACCGAGGTCCCAGTCCAGCCCAATATAGGGGGCACAGCTGCTAAATTGGATGTCTTTTGAAGGCTCCCACGGGATATTAAGCTTTGTGGAGACTCTATCGATGTCAGTGAAGTTATAAGTATACATGGAATCCTCGCGCGACCTGGGAGACGTAGTCGACAGGTCCTTGAGTGGGAAACGGCAGTCTTCGTCGAATTCTTCGATGGTGTTGTCCTCAAAGGTGGCGCCACCATAGTAGATCTTACCTCCCTTATGGTGTTCACCACGGGCGGCGATGTCAGTGCTCCATGCGTTTCTCCGCTGGTTGTATTGATGGAGATATTCCTTGCGGATGCGAATGAATATATGGTCGTCGACCCACCCGGAGATTGGACCGATGCCGTGGAAGCGCATAATGTCCATGCCACATGTGCGTAAGTTACCATAGACACCGCCTGAGGGCGATTCCCCGAAGCATACGCAGGTGTCAATGGCGAACTGGCTCGGGGTGAGGCGCACGACAGTGGCGGGCCATTGTGACGGGTGGAGGGGGACAGTGCGAAAGGCCTCGGCAACATCTCTGATCGCCAGCTGAGAATTGGGTGGAAGACGGTACATAATGAGTGCGACCACATAGAAAGAACCCCAGGTCGTAGGGAAATTGTCGGCGACGAGAAGAGAATTGATTGAAGGGTTAGGGTAATTAAGTGATATCTTGTAAGGAAAGGAATAGTTCTGTAAAAGGCGGAATTCCGCTGGTTTGTTTGGCTTGGGAATGATAGAGAGAGGAGAGGTCTGGAATGGACCGATAAGGTCTTCGACGGATGCTTGCGAAAGCGGCGCGATGTAGCGGCCTTTTGTAATTTCTTTGTTGATAATTTTTTGGAAAGGCTCGGCGAATAATATGATGGATTCTTTATTAGGGGGCGTCTGCGTTGTGGATATTCTAGGGGCGTTGAATGAGAAACCGAATTGGAGGCCGAGCGGGACGTGTGGGTAGCGAGGGAGGAGCCCTGCCGCTTCGAGCTGGCGCTTCCATTCCTGATGTGGGTAAGGAGTAAGGGCTTCAAGCTTTCTGCGCGCGAGAACACTGTTGAGCTCCGTGAGAACGCTGGCCGCATCCTGAGCAGCGATGCTTGTTGTCGTGGAGAGTGGATGTGCAACCCCGGGAGAGCTGGAAAGAGACACAAAGGCCGGAACCATCGTGGAGGACAAGGTCGTTGTTGTGGGTTCTTCTCGATGCTGTACGGAATTTCTGATCCCAGGTCTTTTCCGCCGCGCATTCGAGGACTGGGTGGTTGTGGCGCCCGAGACAAACGGCGCAAGCGGAGTGGCTCTTCCCGCTGACGCCTGCCAGAAAATCCCGGTCTTTGTATCGCTCTCTCGCCGGCTGGTTAGGTACGGTGTCCCGGTTCGGGGATGTTCCTCTGAAACTGTGGTTTGGCCTGCGACTCCGCGTGTGTGAAGGGCGCGCATCGTACTGTTGGGCGGACCCATTGTGCCCGCCATTGGGAACGAGCTGAATGGCGCGAGATTTGATAGGGCGGCGAACAGCGACGGCAGCGGCAACGGCAACGGCAGCGGCAATAACCCATGATGGGGAAGAAACGGCGGCGGCGGCGGCGGGAGAGTGAACGAAAGGAAGGGTAAGGAGGTGCAAAGGAAAAAAGGGGGGGGGAAGAGGTGTTGTCAGCGCCGATCCTTTGATGTCTATGACGGGGGTGACTCACACTGAGTTGGAAACGCCTCTCCCTATCGACAGCGTATAGCCGTTCTTTGACTTCCTTGAGCAAGTCCTCTTCGATATTGCTCATGTCGTATGGAGGATCAGAGCTCGAAGATGTTGTGTGGTGCCAGCGTAGACGCTCCTCTTCTTGATAAAGGAGGAGGACCCGCCGGTCTAATTCTTCGCCGGTATGCCGCAGCTCGTGCTCTTGAATCTCGGACCAGAAGGAAGCGAACATTGCGATTCGATCGTTGGGCCATCCAGCGGAGCGCATTGCGTCAAGCATGTTGACGCTTGCTAGGCAGAAGAATTCGAAGCTGATGTCGCGATCAGCGACCACGCCTTTCGGAGCCTTCGCGCTTGCTGACGTGGTGAGGGAGCCATCTTCGTTCTTGGTGACCGTTAAAGGTTCGTCGTCGCCGCGGCCATTGGCGGCGCTGGCCGCTCTAAAACCATCAGGCGTGTACAACCACATGGGTAGCCACTCCCCTTTCTCCATGCGGCGAGTGGCGTAGGGTAGGGGTATCCTCTGGATGGCCAGTGCTTTCTTCCGTGGCACGAGCGGTAGGTACTTCCTCCTGTTTTTCTTCCTGTCTTCTTCCTTGGCGTCCTCGGCGTCTTGAACTTTTAACGCCTCTCTTGCGAGTCTGTCCGCTTCCTGGAGCTGTCGAGCATTAGCCTCTAAAGTGGCGTCAGCGGCCAACTGTGCGGTCCATTCATTCCGCTTTTGAGTGTTTTCAGCCTCCCATGCGCTTTTTAGGGCAGCCGCTGCTTCATCATCTGTCAAAGCTGGGATTAGCGCCTTAACAGCGTTCCTGGTGGTAGCCAGGGCTGGCGATGTGTAGTCGGGAGGCTGCAAGGTGTAGGGGTCGATGGTAATTCTTTGCATGTTAGCCGTGCGAGATGGTGTTGCTTTTTTAAAGTAGTTTTGAACAGGACTTAGGCGTATGGTAATGCTCTTTTGGAAACAACGGATGTTGATGTCTTTTTCCCGGTCACGTTTTATAAATAATTAACGCAAAATAGAGTAGTGGCTTTCTAAGGGAGCCACTGTTGAAGGAATTGGGATGTGGTGACGCAGAGAGAGTTTCTGCGCCACCACACATCCCAATTCGTACATAGACGACTTTCCGCGGATCGGCTCGTGCCTCGCCGGCCTCAGAATACTAACTATCTTCACTACCACCACATGTCACTTCATATCATCCCCGAATCCGAACGAAAGGCCGTAAACTAGATCTTCAGCCCTAACTTCTACTCCTTTCAATCTGAAGCTCTTCACAAAATGACCCTGCTAACAATCCGAGACCGATCTATTTGCGCACGTTTCACAAGTCTGAGAGCCAAGACGAATGCTACCCGATTCTGGACATCATGTCTCTATCTGTTTGGCGTATACACCGTCATGCATTACGAACTATCGTCTTACCTACTCCAGTGTGTCAAGGTAGCCTGTCATCGTTTCAAATCTTCCAACTATCTCACACGGCACCGTCGTTTTTCTGACTTCCACGGCCAGACTCGAAGTTTTTAAAACGTTGAGCAGCATACGATACTCAGCACCGATCGCGACTTTTGATAGTGGCAGTTGGGTAGAAGAACATGTGGACGCACTGCTGTCAGAATCCGCGCAAGATTGAATGACTATCAGAGGAACCTGGTGATCTTGATTCTTCCCTTGTCTAAGCTAATGGTCCAAGACCACTAAGCAATGCGCTCTATCAAATGACGTCTGTTCAGAAGTGTTGTGGCTGCAGGCCGGGTATCTGGAGCTCGCGCTAGTTCAGTCGAATAGACTTCTGCTTAGGCACTCACGGGAGACTGAGTTTCCGTGATTCCTGAGCGCTGAGCGCTAATTGCTCAGCATCTTTACTTTATTTCTCCAGTCTCAGTTCATTGGCTGCTACAATGAAATATCACATGCTCCCCGCTGGGTTGATGATTGCAGATTTCCAGTTTTGATGTTGACAGCGATCAAACAGCGATGATGTCATGCGGGATATATGATATAGGATTGACTTGGGTCGTGTCTCGTTCTCAGCTTTCATCCACCCCTACATTCTCCCCCCACTATGCTCGCTTCACCACATTCTAGCATCGTACAGGACGGAATCACAATTGCTGTCCCCGGTTGCCCTGTCACAGCTCGCCGTCTTCCGGCGGTTGACGTTGCAGTCAAGAAAGCAGGTGTGATTGGTCTCTTCGTCATCAAGAAGTATGCTAAAGAGCTAAAGAACAGGTGTTGCAAGAGCTAATTCTACTCCATCTTCGGAAGTCCCCGGAGGCAACCAAGCTTACAGCGAGGAGCTATCTGACCTGGTATGCCTAATTTGATCTTCAAGTCTCTAAACCATTTCTGACAAGATATATCAGACCGTATTGCAGCAGCATTGCGTTTTCTTCGACAAAGACAACGATGGCATTATCTGGCCTATCGATACGTTCTACGGGTTCCACCAGATTGGATTTAACATCTTCCTGTCTCTGCTGAGCATGTTTATCGTCCATTTTGGATTCAGGTGCGTCAAATCTCAGTATTGGTGATCAAACCAAGCCTCACTCATCTCGTTCTTGAAGTTATGTTACGAGCCCATCGTGGACCCCAGACCCATTCTTCCGCATTCACATCAAACACATCCATAAGGCCAAAGTCGGTCAACTCCACTTCCATCCAAAACTTGGCTTATCCTGATCCTCTTACGACCGCAGCACGGTTGTGATACAGGAACTTATGACCATGAGGGTCGCTGGGTCCCTCAGCACTTCGAAGACATCTTCTCCAAGTACGACGCCGGACTCACTCCCGACCTCGTGTCTACCAAGGCAGACCCTACGTTTTCAGGGTGTCTTAGTCCACGGAACCTCGCAGCGCTGCACAAAGGCAACAGAAATGCTATGGATCCGTTTGGGTGGGGCGCGGCATTATTCGAGCTGTTCGCAGCGTGGTGGATCTCGGATGGGGTGCTGAAGAAAGAGGAGATGAGAGGTGTTTATGATGTATGTGTTCATCTTTTCCCCCAGGCATTTCTTCCTATCTGAATCGATACTGATATGGATCCCAGGGATCCTTGTTCTACCAGCGCTGGGAAAGGGCGAAGGCAAGCGAGAATGTGCTTTGGAGGGCTGTGGGCCGGTTCACTCGAGAAGATACTGCATTTCATGAGCGCGTCGGAAGGGCGGCTTTGGTTGACCAGAATACGTAAGCCTTTCAATGAAATGGATGTGCTTATCAGATTACAGACGGAATTTGTGGGATGACTATAGACCTTTCGATGAGATGGACATGCCAGAAAAAGGTCATACACAGTAGGGCCTTACTGATGGAATGATGAGACCGGCGTAGTTTTTGCGTATCTGCGCCATTTACTTCCTGAACAAGAACTTGCACGAAAATTTTGAGCAACGTTGTTTGATTTTCATCTCAAGCCCCTCGACGAACAAGTCCCAGGCTAGCGCTGTCGCATTCAGTGCGCGCAGCGCGCTAGCTTGTTCAGACACTGACAGTTGTGTTTCACTCTGAAACATTCGAACTGGGAGAGAAGCGAAAGATGCTGCTATCGCGCACGCGTTCTCGACTTATCGGCTCATAAAGATATTGAGAGTCAAAATGACGGAGTTGAGAACGCTGTTGGCGACGTTGCCAATGAGAGATGAAAGAAAGTCGTTCAGATACTCTGCCGTAATTGTTTGGAGGAGCGTCATGATCAAGTGCTGCCGATCGCGAGGACATTTTAAAATTTCTTCAGCACGTCGGCGACTCACTGGCAAGTTGGCAACAGCGCCAAAACAACTCTCGCACTTACAGGTAACATGAACGACCTAGCATCCAACGCACAATGCTTCTGGTATATTCAGCACTAGTACCTTCTGTGGACGCAATCTTCTGATTTGGTGAGTCGGCCTCTCGGTACATCCAGCTGCATTGGTAGCTAATGATTTTTTCATGAAAGAGACAATAAGTGTCTTATGTCGTACCTTGGTATGCGCGTTCAATTCGATCGGCCAATTTCTAGGTTGTCATCTACTGGGCTCGTTTTGAAACTTTGTGCCTTTCTTCTGACGCGCCTTGCTACCTCTGAAGAGCTGACTCGGAGCTTGACCAATAAAAACCGCAACCTCTTGTACATGTGTCATTTGTATCACTTGTTCCTCCGAAGAACGACTAAATGAAGGACGTCTAGAAGACAACATGTATAGCCCAAAATTGGCCCCTGAAGGACCCGTTACCCGCCGAGCTGGACATGCACTTGGCCTACTGGTCTATGTTCTCATCTGTTATCATCTCGAGTCGGAGCGCTACTATCATATAATTCCTCCCTTCAAGATTTGGACTCGCTGGTCACCAAGCCATAGTGCTCTGCGAACTCATCTTCATCCTCCTCTTTCACGCTCAGCTCGACAATGTTTCTAATGAGCTCGGCGTGCTCCCTTCCTATTAGATGTCGTAGAAAAGCATTGGCCATATCTTGTCCTACAATATTTTCTCTAAAGCTCGAAGCGCTCAAATAGAATTCTGACACGTACCTGCAGTAACTCCGGAGCTCGTCCACAGCCTATAATCATCAACTACCCAGCGCGCTTTCGGAACCCACGTAATTGGCAGATCTTTCGTGGCCTCCTAATCGGTGCGTCAACGCGATGACCGGAACTTAGCTTGAAATTTAGGAACCTGCAGAGTTTTGAACGCAGCCTTGTTGGATGTCGCCTTCTTCCCATCCAACACACCAGTCCCAGACAGTATCCACGAACCTGTGCACACGCTCAGTATGTATTTAAGCCTTGGCGCCTGGCGTCTGATGAATTCCAGCAACTGTCCCGGCACTACATCCGGGCGGGCACCCGGGCCTGTTCGGACATTCTGAAAGTCAAAGAGCGGTAATGTTACAAGTGAGACTCGCAAGCCTACCTCCAGGAACTAGGATGATGTCGTATTGAGTATGTGTTCCGCCATAGGTCCCTGTCGGCATCACATTTGGCCCAGACACTGGAACAATAGGATTCATGGAATGGGAGAGGTAATCGGTCTCGATGGAGTATGCAGGCTGAGTAGGGAAAACGTGGCTCCTCATCCGCTCGAGGTTTTGCGGAGACAGGAACCCTAGAAGCTCCATTGGGCCCTGGTAATCCAGAGCTGTTACCGATGGAAAGAGACAGACGGCAAGACGTAGGGGAGTGGACATGATTGCGGCTATCTGAATCAATTGTAGCAGACCAGGGCTTGATCTGCTAGTATTTCTATGGGATCGTCGATGTGGGAATCACTTTCCATTGATTGAAAATCCCAATCGTGCATGCGGCCGGACTCCTCCGGGTGTGACTATGTGTTGACGTTATTCTGGCAAGGCTGATCAGGATCTTGTGGACGCTCTGAGTCTTGGCGCTCAGTCATCATGCATCATGCATCAAGTCGCGTGACTGATCACCAGCCAATAAAAAAAAATAAGGTCAATCAAGAGTCGCTCAAGGGTCACAACCATCTGCTGACTCTGCTCAACGGAAGTCTCGCGAAAAACTAAGAGACTCAGACGGGCGGGCTATCCGATTTGGCCAATTATATGAATCGATAAGCGAAATATCCAGTGTGTCTATTAGAAAAAACGTCGGAAAGCGAACGTTGACACTATATACTGTAGAAGAGCGTCGAAATCATTGGTTTCGATTGCGTGAATTGAACTATCATGAAGGTGGGTCAACAAACGGCCGCGTGTCATCGAAGAATTTGACTACTCACTTTGGAGATAGACCCTGGTTGATGCTATTTGGCAGTACGATTCCACGACCGAATTAGACATCTAGCCTCGTCTATGACTAGAATTACCAACTGTGATAAGAACTGCTGCGATTTGATGGATGAAACCAAACACTTGTTTGTCTCGTGCATACGGAGATAAATATTGCCCGAAGAACTGCTTCCATGAGATTTCCATGTTGCTAAAGGCCATCCTGCACGATTTTGAAAAGCGCAATTGTTTGGTGCGACAAAAGAATCAAGCATTGAGATACGGTGCCATACTTCTCACCGCGTGACATGCGAGATTTAGGAAGCCAGTGTCGCACTGTGATGGGCGCGGGTAGTAATCTACGAGAATTACAAGAAGCCGTATGTGTTTCTGGAAAAGAGATAGAGCTTTCTCGCCAGACTGTGAAAAGCTCGACTATGCGAAATGCATTGCGACGGGTCCTCCAGATCCATGGCAGTGTGTGCAAGCTTCCGTGATGCTCCCAAGGAAAAGACGTGGCTAGCTATATGAACCGAGTTGAAGGTCTTTATGTGTCCGTCTGGAAGGCTATGAGCTTTGGACAGTGGTGACTTGGTGGTGACAGTTGAATGCTAAACTTGAGCTCGGTTGAGAAGTTTTCGGCAGGACATGAGCCACGTGGTTCCCACGCGCACAGGCCTTTGACGACCGCCTCAATTGTCTTGCACCACTTTCTCATCCACTACTACATGCTACTCCATATCATCTCCGAACCTGAGCAAAAACCTGTAAACTAGATCTTCAGCTCTAGCGTCTACTCCTTATCATCCAAGGCTCTTCGCGAGATGTCCCGCTGACAATGCGAAGCCGATCTATTTGCGCCTTTCACAAGCTTGAGATCTCGAGAGCGAAGATGATGAATGCTACCCGATTATGGACATTATGCCTCTATCTGTTTGGCGTATACACTGTCATGCATTACGAACTATCGCATTGCGTACTGCTGTGCGTCAACGTAGCCTGTCATCTTCTCAAATTTCCGCTTATCTCACACGTCACCGTCGTTCTTCTGACTTCCACGGCCAGACTCGAAGTTTCGAAAACCTTGAGCAGCGTAAAATCCTCGTGCACCGATTAGGACCTTTGATACTGGCAGTTTGGTAGGACCTATGGACGCACTGCTGCTAGAATCAACCGCAAGATTGGACGACTTTCGAAGGAACCTGATAGTCTCCCCTTGTCTAAGCTAACGCTCACAGACCACTAAGAAACGGGCTCTGGCTGTAGGTCGGATATTTTCGGAGCTCGCACTAGTTCAGTCGAATAAACTTCTGCTTAGAGATTCGGGAGACTCAGTTTCCGTTTCTCCTTAGCGTCTCCACTTTCTTTTCTTCAGAGTCTCTTTCCAATTGGCCGTTAACTACAATGAAATATCACATGCTCCTCGCTAATTTGATGATTGCAGATTTCCAGTTTCGATGTTGACGGCGATGATGTCACGCGAGACATATGATATAGGGTTGACTTGGGTCGCGTCTCGTCTCTCAGCTTTCATCCACCCTTGCATTCTTCCCCAACCATGCTCGCTTCATCGCATTCTAGCATCGTGCAGGACGGGATCACGATTGCTGTTCCCGGTTGCCCTGTCACAGCTCGGCGTCTTCCAGCGGTCGGCATTGCCGTCGAGAAAGCAGGTGTGATTGGTCTCTGCTTTATCAAGAAGTATGCTCAGGAGTCAAGGAGCAGGTGTTGCAAGAGCTAATTCTACCCCATGTTCGGAATTCCCCGAAGGCAACCAAGCTTACAGCCAGGAGCTATCTGATCTGGTATGCCTAGTTTCATCTTCAAATCTCTTAACCATTTCTGACAAGATGTATCAGAGTGTATTGCAGCAGCATTGTGTATTCTTTGACAAAGACCACGATGGCATTATCTGGCCTATCGATACGTTCTACGGTTTCCACCAGATTGGATTCAACGTCTTCCTGTGTCTGCTGAGCATGTTTTTTGTTCATTCTGGATTGAGGTCCGTCCAATCTCAGTATTAGTGATCAAACCAACCTTACTCGTTTCGTTCTTGAAGCTATATTACGAACCCTTCGTGGATTCCAGATCCATTCTTCCGCGTTCACATCAACAACATGCATAATGCCAAAGTCGGTCAACCCCACTTCCTTCAAAAACTTGGCTTACCCTCATCCTCCTACTACCGCAGCACGGCTCTGATACAGGAACCTTTGACCCTGAGGGTCGCTGGATCCCCCAGCACTTCGAAGACATCTTCTCCAAGTACGGCGCTGTTCCCGTTCCCGACCCCGCGGACACCAAGACAGAACCTACGTCGTCTCCAAAGTGCCTTCGTCTACGGAACCTCGTAGCGCTACACAGAGGCAACAGGAATGGTATGGATCCGTTTGGGTGGCTCGCGGAATTTTTGGAGCTGTTCGCGACGTGGTTGATCTCGGATGGGGCGCTGAAGAAAGAGGAGATGAGGGGTGTTTTTGATGTATGTGTCCACATTTCCCCAGGCATCCCTTCCCATCTGCATCGGCACTGATATGGATCCCAGGGATCCTTGTTCTATCAGCGCTGGGAAAAGGCGAAGGCAAGAGAGAATGTGCTCTGGAGGGCTGTGGGCTGGTTCACTCGCGAAGATACTGCATTTCATGAGCGCATCGCGAGGGCGGCTTTGGCTGACCAAAAGGCGTGAATCTTCCAATGAACTGGATGTGCTTATCAGCAGACGGAATGTGTGGGATGACCGTAGACTTTTGAATAACTTGAACATGTCAGAAAAAGCTCAGGTATAGTAGCCAATACCGATATAAGGCCCAATGTCTGGACTTGTTTCCGCTTGAATGCTGCCACATGCCAGACAAGGTAGGCGCCATACGTTAGTCGAAATGGCGACTTACTAAAGGAATGATAACTTGACCTCAATTCGTGTTCCCCATCTTCGCCACTTTAAGCTACGGCGAACAACCAAGCGTTGATTTTCCCCATAACCTGTAGAGTACAGTACATGCACATAACTACTTGGCACGAACAAAAATGTGGGTATACATGACATGACCCAGACCTCCTCTAAACAAACGTAGCACATCCATACAAATACATCCATATTTATCCTCCCCGAGCACACTAATTAACGCCTCCTCCCTGATCCATATCCCCGAGCACCCCCGGGACTAGCCAATCCGACCTTGCTGACATCTTCCACTGACGAACTCGCACTGGCCAAATGTGCTGGGTCGAGGTACTCCTGTTTATCAAAATGCTTGTACGAGCCGCTGGACCGTCCCTGCTTCGGCCTCTGATCTGCCGACTCCATTGTCGCTGCCGCGCCGTATATCGATATCGGGCGCGTCTTCGGTGTCGCCGAGCCCCTCCTCGCTGGCGGCTGCTGGTGCTGTGATTGATGCTGGTATATGTGCCCGTGTATCGGCGGCGGCACCGGCATCGGCGCAGGGTCGTATGCGTAGTCATCCGCTCTGCTCTTCCCCAGGCGCACTTTCCTTGCCGGCGGGGTGCTCAGCGTGTCCGCATCGCTCGTGCTCGAGCTCTCCTCGTCCGTGTATCGTTTGTAATTGCTCGACGGGGGCGGGATGACGGGCATCGTCGTCGGCATGGGGATGTACGGCTCGTCACCGTCGTCGTGGAGCGTGCGGAAGCCCGCCCCCGAAGAGGACATGCTCATGTACTGATCGCCCATAGGCGGGAAGCCGCCCGGCACGACAGGGGGATGCGCGGGCGCGTAGGCGTGATGCACCGTGACAGGAGGGGGACCGTAGATGCTCGTGCGCGGGGTGTAGCCCACGCGGCCGCCGCCTGATGAGGAGCGCGTGTGCATCTGGGGTCGCGAAGGCGGGGGCTGTGCGTGTGCGGGCGGGAGCGCCATGTCGGGCTGTGGGGGACCAGTAGCGACGAAGCCTGGCGGGAGCTCGTTGATGACCTCTGGCTCTGCGTGGCTGGGGCCTTCTCCAGGCAGTGGAATGGGCCGATCTGCGTCTCGTGGGGAGAGGAGGGAGGTCACGGCAGCTGCTTCCTTTGAGCTGTTTGATTGTGGGCGTGACTGAAGATTCACACAAATCAGTAACCTTTCTGTCAGCCGATGATGAAACACTAACGGGTGGCTGGATATCGATCTCGATCTCGCTGTTTACGGACGAGCTGCTTGACCTTCTGTAGTCCGGCTTCGGCTCCGCCAGCGTCGCAGTTGGCATCGGCTGCGCGAGCTCCATCGGCTGGAAGCCAGGTGGCGGTTGCGAGAAGCTTGATGGAGGCTGGGGGAAGCTTGGTGGCGGCTGAGGGAAGCTTGGTGGCGGCTGAGGGAAGCTCGGCGGCGGCTGGGGGAAGCTCGGCGGCCTGCCCCCCGCACTTGGTGGCCTGCCTCCAACGCTTTGCGGCCTGCCCCCTGCACTCGGCGGTCTTGTTCCCGGAGCTGACGGCGGGTGAACATTTACTGTAGGCACAGACGGTGGGCGCGGCATCACTGGAATGGACGGCTGCCGCCCCAGCCCCCTCGAGCTCGGGCGCGTCCCCATCCCCGAGCTCTGACTGTCGTCCTCCGGGCTGCGCGGGCGGCGGTAGTAGCTCCCGCCTGCGGCCCGTGGCGGCGTCTCGCGCTCGCGTTCCCGCAGCGTCATGCTCGGCTGGCGCACGACCGTCGGCGTACTCGCGGTGCGCATGGTCATGTTCCCGCCGACGCTCGGCGTGTTGTCGACGCTGTTCCCCTCGCGGATCACGCTCAGCCGCGGCGCGAGCCCCGCGTAGATCCCGCGCGTGTCGCGCGGCGCCGCGAGCAGGTCGAGCTCGGACGTGCGCCCGCTCGTCTCGGAGCTCGGGCTCGAGCTGCGCTTGCGGTGCCGGCTCCCGCTCGAGCGGCTGCGCTGCACCTCGAACTCGGGCGGCGGGACGGGGAGCACCTCCTCCCGCTCGTCCATCTCCGGCACGGGCGGCAGCGCGGGGCTGGGCGTGCGCGGGACGGGGCTGCGCTGCATCTCGTGCGGCGGCGGCAGGCGTATGCGCGCGTCCGCGTCCACGTCGGGGATCCAGTTGTCCGGCGGGATGTCGTGCATCGCGCGCGGCGTCGGTGGCACGGAGTGGATGGGCGTCTCGGGGATGTGCACGTTCGGCGGAAAGGTGACGTCCGTGCGGTCGGAGTGCACCTGGCCGGGCGGGGCAACGAAGCGGCGCGGGTCAAAGGCTGAGGAGGGCGGGCCCCGCGGTGCGGCACGCGGGGTGTCGCGAGGGTCACGCGAGTGGTCCCGAGAGCGGGAGGGAGAGCGCGAGCGCGGGTCGTACGAGGCGTGCCCATGCGGGTTGCGCTCCCAAAGCTGCTCAGTCTCCGGCTCGGTGGTCTCCTCTTCCTCTCTGCGCCCTCTGCCTCGGTCCCTGCGTCTGTCCCTGTGTCGCTCCTCAGGCCAGTCTTCATAGATGACCTCTACGGCACGCTCACCCTCCTCGCGCCCCTCCCTCCACCCCTCTTCTCTGCCCTCGCGCCACCCAGCTTCGCGGCCTCTCTCTATCCCCTCCCTGATCCCTAACCGCCTTCCCTCCTCGCGTGCAACGGCCAACAGGGTCTCCTCCTTCAATTGCCTAGCTGTAGTACGGCTGCGCGCAGCGTCCTCCTCCGCCGCCTGTCGCAAATTGTCTACATCGCTGATCACCTTCTGTGCATGGTAAATCTCCTGCTGCGCCTTCTCGAGCTCTATCTTGTAGAGGCGTAACTCCTCGGTCGCACGCGCATAGTTTCCCTCCGCGGCCACTCGCGAGTTCTCAGACTCGCGCCACTTCCACGCCGCCTCGAGCGCCTTCCTGTCGGCGTCATCTGCGCGCTGGCGCTCTTGTTTCAGCTGTTCCGTCATCGCAAACAGGGCGCGCTGGAGCTCCTTGATCTCGCGCTCCTCAAAGACGAGCAAACGTGCGAGCTCGCGGGCGGAGGATTTGTGCCCGAGGTCCTTGTCCTTGCCATGATCTTTAGAGCGGCGTTTCGAGTGTGTCGTGTGGTGGCCATGAGTGCTGCGATGGTGCGGCAGCGGCGAGAGAGGAGATAGTGGGGAGAGGGAGGGGTCGCGTTTGTGGTCGCGGTCGCGGTCACGGTCACGGTGCCTCTGCGAGTCGGCGAGCGAGCTTGAGCTGCGATGCTTGCGCGGTGGGGGTGTTGACGTGTCGGAGGTGTGGTCGCTCGTCGACGGCGAGTCCATGCGGCGCGGACTGGCATTGTTCGGGTTCAGCAACGTCAACGTTGTCTGTGAGGAGAAAGGAAGGGACATGGAATAAAGGACAGATGTGCACCTGTGATTGGGGTAGATAGCCTCGAATCACGCCAGCGAGAGTTTTGGGTTTCGTAAAGAGCCGGGCACCGACGGCGGGAGCGTCAGGGAAATGAAGACCAGCTATCGGGCTGCACGCGAGTCCACGACACATCAGCTCAGGGTACCGTGGCAGCATCTCCGGAACTCACAAGAAATCGTATTACAATCGATCGTGAAAAACAAGAGTCGTGCAGGTCTGGCCTCGCACGAGAGTGAAATGAAGTGAAGAAGTCGTTACGGATAGATGATGTCAGGAGGTTGTATACAGAGCTGGAGGTCAAGCAGCAGACGGGGGAGAGAGTCACAGCCGGCAAAGCTGCATCGTGTTCAAGGACAATGCTGATCGGTCCGATGCGAAACGAGGCATCAATCCAAATACGAGGCATTGTTGGCCACGTGCGCGGAAGTATATGGAGAAGGTTCGATTCCGCGGGGGCAACGCGGAGGATGGGCTGGCCTCTGTCCTCGTTGTGGGATTATCGCCATTGAAGGCAAGAAGCTGATGAGTTTGAGAGGACGAGATTAATACCGGTGGTGTAAGCGGGCGGGTTGAACGCGACACCCCAGTTTGACTTCATGCATCATGTGCTGTGTGGGGCAATTGACAATCTGTTCGTTGGCATTGCCTCTGAGCCCAGTGGGATTAGCTTAGAAGCATTGAGTCGTGCTATTTCCTAGGGAGTGATCCATATCGCATGATTGAGTAACAGAGATGGCGCATATAGTCTAAAAACCTTGATTGTATGCGTTGAAAAGCTGTAATTGCATCGATCTCTGACTCAACAATGTCGATGCACACTTTTTGGTCATGCCTCTTGCTGAGGGTTCAGTCTTCTTAAAAAGATTCATCTCTCTCGTTGACCCCTGCGCATGTCTTAAAATCAAGACTTCAAAAAGGACTTGAGACGTACCCGCAACTATCTTCCCCACACTGACGCGCTCTCAACCCAACCTGTTTTATCGCATACATTTGTTTGCATCGCGTCCGACTCTCACTGTCACCGATGACACTCATGCCTTCCATAAAGATGGATGTGAATTCAGAGGCAGGCGATGCGTGAGTGATGTTTGGTGGTGTTAAGAGAGAAAGGCGTGAGCCGCGCCACCAAACATTCAGCGGAGTTAACGGAAAACGGCGCGCTATCCTCCGGAGGCCTCACTTTCTGCACTTAACCGTCGATCACGTAGAATACCCTAGATTCACTCTTTCTTTTCTTGTCTTTTCTATTTATCGTTGTCCCCAACCACAGCTTGGGCTATTCGAATATTTTGGACAACATGATCGGTCTTAGCGACCTCTTGATCGGCCGCGCACGGGGATTTGTCCTACAATAGCTTCCTTGCATTTTTCTCTTATTTGTTGCACTATAGAGCTTGTATGCCTGAGGGCGAACAATTGCATTTGGGACAGGCCATGATTGAGTGCAAACCGGCATTTCTCGGCCCGGCTAGAGATGCCGGTGCCTCGCGCTTGCCAGTCGCAGCCGGTGTCACATTTCTTGCCAACAACGCTCTTGAGCAAACCTTCATCTGACAATCTTACCATCTTATCCACAGCTGTTCTGTGCTCATCAATCTGTGCTCAATTCCTCTCGCACATCGCTGCAGTTGATTCTTCCGCAGTCCGCCCACCATGACTCCCTCGCTCTCAACTGCCAATCTTCTTCCCCCGGAGATCTGGTACAAAATAGCTTCATACGCATGCACAGATGGAGGCGCCAATGGTATCAGCCTTTCGTCTGTATCAAAATTCATTCGAGAATCGACTGCTCCATTCAAGTTCCAGAGCATTGCTATTCACAATCGTCGGCAAGCTATCGCCTTTCACAAACAACTTTTTCAAACAGCTCCCCTGTTGCGGCACACTAGATTTCTCTTTATCTCCTTATTCGAAGCATCCTCTGCCGAAGATATAAAGGCAGCTCGCAGGTCGAAAATGCGCGGTGGGACCGATCACCAAGAAGCACGGCAGTCCAGCGATGCATGCGGAGGAATTCTGGAGGAGCTCGCCGATTCTATCGAGATTCTCTTTCTTAACGTGTCCGTGGCCCGTCTCGACCTTTTACCTGCGCTCTCCTTCCCGAGATTGGTGGAGATGACGAGCAGTGGCTTGCCGGGATGCGAGTTCTTTGAATTCGGCGACGAGTCATACAGGCCGCTCTGCCCTCAGCTTCGCCGCTGGCACTTGGTGCGCCAACCTCCGACTCGGCTGCTAGTTGACATGCACAACATAGCACCTGCCATCACCCATTTACGGTTTTCGGGTCTCGACCAACACAACTCATTAAACTTCCACTTTGTGGCTGCGTTGGGGGGTCACATTCCTCCATTGAATGATATATGGGAACATCCGAAACATGGGCTTCCCAAAAGCCTGCAGAAACTCTATTTGCAACCTGTTCGGCAACTCTCCTGGGAGATAGACGATGATCCGCCCCTGACAGCATTGCGCAATCTCAACGGCGTCGATAGCCGCCTAGTGCTTTTGAAAGCGCCTGCGGGCGATTATGAAAGGGGAGCGAGATATATGATTTGCACATCGAGTGAATGGCAAGATTGCGTCAATGGCGGCAGCGAATCTTGGAGCCTCAGTGACAGGGTTCCTCCCAAATCTTCATAAGTAAGCCTCGTCGTGCTTTTACTTGCTCTTGCAATCCACGTATTCACGCATCGCTGTAGGCCGGATATCGAACAAAGTGTGCTGCTGCAGGAAATGCTGGACGGCGCCGTTGCCGTTTTGTCGAATGATCACCAACTATCGAGCTGAACGCCCATCTACGACACGCTAGCCACAAGACAGCATAACAAGGCATTCAAATGATAATATAAAGAATTGTGAAACACGAGTGTCGTGCAGGTCTGGCCTGGCACGGGAGTGTTGGATGAAGTGAAGGAGTCTGGCATACTTTTTGGATCTGGCACAATCATTTTGCATATTTGACTGATATCTGCGCGCATCACAAATTCACGCTAAGGTCTTTAAATTAGGGGGTGCTTTTTGAAGATCAGTTCTATTTGGACAATCAATGCCCAAGCAATGACTCGCTTTCGCCAGTCGTGTCTGTGCGAGCTGGCAATTCCCGGCCCGGCCAAAGATGCCGGTGCCTCGCTTGTACAGCACAACCTCTTGCTCACAACGACAACAACGCCAGTCTCCGCCAAACCTCCCTCCAGCAACATCACCCTCATATTCAAGGCTTTTATTATCTCAGAAATCTATGCCTGCCACTGTCCGCAAGCTGCTGCAGCTGACTCCGATGCACTTATACAGCAAGAGATTGCATACCTTCCCGCCTCCTCCCACGACCTACTTTCTCCCTGCAGATATCTGGTACATAATAGCGTCGTATGCATGCACAGATGGAGGCGCCACAGGTCTCAGCCTTTCGCGCGTATCGAAGTTCATCCGGGCATCGACTGTCGCATTGAAACTGCAGAGCGTTTCTATCAGCGGTCATCGGCAAGTCATTGCTTTCCACAAGCTTCTTCTCCGAACCCCTTCCTCGCTGCGGCGTACTCGATTTCTCTACATTTCCTTCGGTCCAACGTATGCTTACGTAGGGGTGCGTATGGCTGACAGAATGATGGGTCCCCCTGAGATCAACCACCAAGAAATACAGCAGGCCAGCGACGCATGCGGAGGGATCTTGGAGGAGGTCTCCGAGTCCCTCGAGATCCTCTATCTCAACGTGCCCGTGGCCCATTTCAGGCCGCTATCGGTGGGCTCTTTCCCGAGACTGGTGGAGATGACGAGCGACGGCTTGCCGGGACTCGCAGAGTCCTTTGAGACCGGCGACGAGCCAACCAGGCCGCCGTGCCCGCGGCTCCGCCGCTGGCACTTGGTGTGCCAATTGCGCACGCACCCGACTACGCTCCTGATATACTTACACAACATCGCGCCTGCCATCACCCATTTGCGGTTCTCGCGTTTCCAGCAAAATAGGGAAAACAACAATCACCATTTTCTGGCTGCGCTGGGGGTCCCCACGGATGGGCTGAGCGATAGATGGGACTTGCCGACCCGCGAGCTTCCCGCCAGCGTGAGACTCTATCTGAAACCTTTCGAGAGAGCCACCTGGACACATATGAGTACTTCGGGGCCGTATGACGGGATAGGCAACAATCCATGCATGGTGGCATTGCGCCATCTCAACGATGTCGATAGCCGCATGGTGCTGTTAAGGGCACCCACGTGCGCCGAGGAAAATTGGGTGAGATTTGGAATTTGCACGGCCCGCGAATGGCAGGAGCGAGTCAATGGTGATGATGAATGTTGGAGCGTCAGTGACAGGGTCCCTCCCAAAGCTTTCCCTCGACGTCCTAGGTAAGCCCCATCTTGCCTTCGACTTACACTTTGCAAATCACTTATTCGAAATCTTATATCATTTTAGGCTGGATGTGGGTACAGACTAAACGTCGCATGTATAGCGTGCGCGACACAACTCGGACAACTGGACGGGGCGCTGTTGTTTCAGCGCACGCGGCGATTGCGAAGATTTCTGTTCCATTTTTCTTGCCGCTGTCACGCTGTTCAAGCACTCACAGGCGGCTGCCCGCGCCTGGTAACGGGTGCTCTCAGCTTATCAAGGACTCGACTCACCATATCACCCTCGTTTAATCTTTTCACGCTCTCTGGAATTATGCTGCTCGGATAACACACACACACACACACACACACTGCTTTCCTTTTCAGCCACCACCCACTGTTCAGTACCATATTGGCATGTGTTCGAGTTGTTGTGACCATAAACTTCCCCCAATGGCAAGGTCATTTGCGGTGCCTTAGAATGAACGGTGTTGGTGAGCGATTGGCGTTGGCGCTAACCCGCTCAGGAGCGCAATTTGAGTTGAGACGGGCTCGGCGGGGGACGGTTTATGTGGCTTTAGTTTAGGATCCAGCTGGCCGGACCGCGAGTATGAATATTTATACTACACACATACATCGTCTGGTTACAATGAGCGCTCTTGGCGAAGCCTCGCCATTGATTGCACTGAGGTACGCCAATATCAATCGCCAAGCATTCGGTGGACTCGACTCACCGCATATCCAGTAGATTAAGGTGACTTTGTGGATCCCATTTGTGCGCACCACTCGCCAATCTGCCGTGTAGCGGCCAGTTTGGACCCCCGAGTCTCCAGCGGTGCCTAGCTCTCTATCACTCTATCGCTCAAATAACACAATCAATCACGACCTGTGATGCATGCAATTTGCGATGACTCGATTTCGCCAGTCGTGTCTGTGCGAGCTGGCAATTCCCGGCCCGGCCAAAGATGCCGGTGCCTCGCTTGTACAGCACAACCTCTTGCTCACAACGACAACAACGCCAGTCTCCGCCAAACCTCCCTCCAGCAACATCACCCACATATCCAAGGCTTTTCTTACTCAGAAATTTACGCCTGCCGCTATGCGCAAGCTGCTGCAGTTGACTCCGATGCGCATATACAGCAAGAGATCGCATAATACCTCCCCGCGTCCGTCCACAACCTTTCTCCCTCCAGAGATCTGGTACAAAATAGCGTCATATGCATGCACAGATGGAGGCGCCACAGGTCTCAGCCTTTCGCGTGTATCGAAGCTCATCCGGGCATCGACTGTCGCATTGAAGCTGCAGAGCGTTTCTATCCACGGTCACGGGCAAGTCATTGCTTTCCACAAGCTTCTTCTCCGAACCCCTTCCTCGCTGCGGCGTACTCGATTTCTCTACATTTCCTTCGGTCCGACGTCTGTTGTCGTAGGGATACATACACCTGACAGAATGATGAGTCCCGTTGAAATCGACCACCAAGAAATACAGCAGGCCAGCGACGCATGCGGAGGGATCTTGGAGGAGGTCTCCGAGTCCCTCGAGATCCTCTATCTTAACGTGCCCGTGGCCCATTTCAGGCCGCTATCGGTGGACTCTTTCCCGAAACTGGTGGAGATGACGAGCGACGGCTTGGCAGGACTCGCAGAGTCCTTTGAGACCGGCGACGAGCCGCACAGGCCGCCGTGCCCGCGGCTCCGCCGCTGGCACTTGATGTGCGAATCGGGGACGCACCCGACTACGCTCCTGATATACTTGCACAACATCGCGCCTGCCATCACTCATCTGCGGTTCTCGCGCATCCAGCAAGAGATGGCAAACAACAACCACCACTTTCTCGCTGCGCTGGGGGTCCCCGCGGATTGGCTGGACGATGGATGGGACTTGCCGACCCGTGAGCTTCCCTCCAGTGTGAGACTCTATCTGAAGCCTTTCGAGAAAGCCAACTGGATATATACGCATCCTTCGGAGTCGTATGACGGGATAGCCAACAATTCATGTATGGCGGCATTGCGCCATCTCAACGATGTCGATAGCCGCATGGTGCTGTTAAAGGCATACACAAACACCGAGGAAATTTGGGTGAGATATGGAATTTGCACGGCCAGACAATGGGAGAAGCGAGTCAATGGCAGTGATGAATGTTGGAGCGTTAGCGACAGGGTCCCTCCCAAAGATTTCCATCCTAGGTAAGCCCCATCTTGCCTTCAACTTACGCTTTGCAAATCACTTATTCAAAATATCAAATCGTTTTAGGCTGGATGTGGGTACAAGCTAAACGTCGCATATCTAGCGTGCGTGACAAGGCTCGGACAACTGGACGGGGTGTGTTGTTTCAGTGCGCGCGGCGACTGCGAAGATCTTGTCGCTGTGACGCTGCTCAAAGCATTCAAAGGCAGCTGATTGCGCTTCCGCGCGCTCTTAGCTTATCGAAGACTTTACACACCATATTTTCCCTCTGGTTAGACGACACACACAACCATATTCGCATGCGTTCGGATTCTTGTGACCATAGACTTCCCGCACCGTCGCCGCAAAGTCATTCACAGCGCAGCGCGATACGCGTGGTGGTGAGAGGGGGAGGTCGCACAAGCCGAGCACACAAGGGATGGTGGATGTCTGTGTTGCTGGCATGCTTGCGGCCACGTATCTATGTTACCTAGTGCCATTATGTTGCCTTTGTGTTGCCTCGTTCTGCTCCGCCACCTCTGCCTCGCCACCTCTGCCTCGCCACCTCTGCCTCGCCGACTCCTGCCTCACTGCCTCCCCCACTATACACCCCGACACATTGGCATGGTATGTTCTGCTCAGTCAGAGACAAGCTAGGATGCCTCTTTGCGCGTTGTTCGACAGCGTCACAGCGCGCGCCGACGGCGGAGCTTGAGCAAGTTCTGTTGTCTGCACCGGCGATCAGATTTAGCGATCGCAGACTTCACATGGATTGTCGCGCAGATCATGTCGAGGATCTCAAGAATCAGCGCTCGGCGCTAGACCGCACATTCAAGCCTGCCGAGGGGCAGCATGTTGGGCTAGGAGCCGCGGTGTGCCACTGCCAGGGCGGCCTGGCAGGCACGAGGAAGAGGCATGTCGGGTCACATGACCTAACTTATAGATAGTGGCTCACCGCATGTTCGAGGGCCCTCAGTCATTGAGTCAATCTATCATGTTCTAGTCGCTCGATACGCTCGCTCAGAGACTCTCAGCGGGAAACTCCCTCTCACGTCCGACAGTCTACGATGGGGTGGGTGTTTCATTTAATTGCGGCGGGCGCGGCGGGAGACGGTTTGTGTGGCTTCAGTCTTGGATCTAGCCAGCCAGACCGCGAGTATGAATATTCATGCATACACATGCATCGTCTGTTTACCATGAGCGCTCTTGGCGAAGCGGCGCCATTGATTGCATTGAGGTACGCCAATCGCCAAGCATTCAGCGGACTCAACTCACCGCACATTCAGTAGATTAAGGTGACTTTGTGGATCCTGTTTGTGCGCATCACTCGCCAATCTACCGTGTTGCGGCTAATTTGGACCCCCGAGTCTCCAGCGGTGCCTGGCTCTCTATCGCTCTATCCCTCAAATAGCACAATCAATCACGACCTGTGATGCATGCAATTTGCGATGAGTGTTTGGCGCGCAAGGAGCCTTCTCTCAGAGAGCCATACCTGTCACCTGTCAGTCTGCGATCCGCCACCGACACTCTAAAACCGTACCTGAGCGATTAGTGGCACCAATTGGGCACAACTCCGCGGGCTGGCGCACACTGGCGTGCGCGCCCTCGCCCAGCATCTCCGCATGCTCCTGCTCACCTGACGCGCCGTTGCCAAGTGCTGCTTCACCACGCACCCCGAGAGCACCCGCCCTCGGGACACTTGTAATTTTGCACATGGCCTGCCTTTTGCATACGCTGCCGCAGTGCCGCTGGCGACATACAGAACGCGTACGGGCTTCTCGGATCCGCGTCTTCTTTGAATCTTTCCCGATTAGCAGGCGCGCGGGCCTGGAATCACGATGGGGCGGGTCGATTGCTTTCCCATCTTGCGCGGCTTTCAAACTGCGTACCGGTATCTCCAGCGCGTAGCTTCTGTAGCCAGCCGCAGGCCACCTATTCTACAGCACCGCGGGCCAGAAGGGGCCGCAGTGCACTCAATTCCTCTGCATTCAAATTTCACACGCAGCTGAGGGCGATTGCCTTGTGCGCCCCGCCACGCGTGACCACAGTGGGCGCCGGGGCCTGTTCGCGCGTCGACGTCGCACGTCAAGTTGGTGGCAACACGACGACCGCCGTCACAGGACCCTGCGCTTTAAAAATTGCCTCTGCGCGCGCTTTTAATTTTAGTTTTTGGCTAGATTGGCGTTGGCGATCTGCCGTGCTGTTTTTGGCTTCGCGCGCACGATGGTGTTTGGCGCCGCGGCGGGCAGCATTGTGCGCGTCTGACAGACAGGAATGGTTGGATGGCTGCGATGGGAAGGAGGCGCGACGGCACCGACTTCGAAAAGATGATGTTCTGCGCATAGAAGGGCCTTCGGCCCGCTGTTGCCTTTGGGTGGAAGCATAATTGAGCTCAATATAAACATACAAGGGCGCTCGATGTCCTGCAATGCTTAATGGCTCGATAATGACGGCACTCAGTTGCATATGTTCCCGCCGTAGCGCAGGTACTCACCAAATAATGGCTCGAAGACCTGCCAGTGCCGCCATGCCGTCTGGCGACGGGCGGTGGCAAACCCGCGGGGCCAAAATCCGACCCTGGGCAATCTGAACCGCACTCGTGATTCCCTTTCAAATTCTTATCGCGCACGCTCCCAGGCGCTGCATATGTCAATTCGCACCCTCGATGCGCATATGCGATTGCCCCCACATATGTTCCAGAAGTCTGCAGCTCCCAAGCGGTTGCTCCACGCCGAAATGAACATGTAGGTCATCGTTCGCGCGATGTCCTCGTAGAGGACGTTGGCCCATTTAATATCGCGATATGAAATTCGGCGCACCGATCGCATTGGGCGCCGCCACAAAATGAAATGCGATCAATTTGCGATAAACGCGTGCGCTCACGACCCAGAAATCCGCGCAATTCGGTGCGGTTCAGTGCTCCCTAGTCGATGGCCTCGATTAGCGCCATTTCCCTGGCCCCGCCCTTGCGCAATTAAGATAATGCTGAGAAGGAGGAAGGCCCGATCGACACGATCATTCCCCACAGATAACGAGCTGCCATTCCTATGCAATCGAAGTCTTCTGGATTGGCATTGTGCGACTGATGGGTCATGCAAATTTAAACTGCGGGGCTGTCGGGCTGCTGACAGCGCGGATCCCGTGCTATCCCGTGGCCATGGGTGTGCGTGCATCGGCGCTGGCGATCGGGGAGGCCCTGGGATGACACAGGTGGACGTAAGGTACCGTAACGCGGTTACGAGACGCCAATATCCCGCGCCGTCGAATATGACAGCCAGCACGCACTTGGCGCGCTCTCGGCTCGGCTCGCGCGATGCGCGTCTCCTGAGACGCTGCGGGAAAACGAGAAAGCTTCGGGTTCATCGTGACGCTGGTTCTGGTCTTGGCCTGTAAGCAGGAGCACTAGAGCAAGCCTCCGGTGCCTAGCTAGTATAGTCGAGGATGGAGCAAGAGAAGCGGAAGTAAAAGGTTCAACACCGATTGATCGGTGCCTCTATAACGTTATCGGCAGGTCTTCTCCTTCGGCGGCTGCAAGCGCGCCCCCCAAAAGCGCGATGCAATTGCACAAAACTGCCTCGTGTGGACCTTCTTTTCCTGCGCACCAACCTCTGCGACCACCCACCTCTTCCCCCGCCGTTTTCCGACCACTATTGGCTGAGGACTGCGCCTCGAAAGCGTGCGCGAGCAGACCAGCAGGCTGGACATTAATCTAACCTATCCTCGATTCGTGCGGCAGGAAGCTTTAGGTATAGGGTTCAAATTTCAATTATATTAGATTGCTGCTCACAGGGCGCTCTAGCGGCGCCACCGCGATAATATCGACGTGTCTGTCATCCTCTGTCATCTCGCCTCCCCCCTCCCCCTCAAATACCCCCTCTTGCGAATGATGGCCGCCATTTTGCAGCCCCGCCCCCCCGCCATGACGAACAACAACCCGCTCGCGGCGTGGGACGCCGTGGTGTCCCCGGTGGACGAGACGCCCGAGCAGCGGCGCGCGCGCGAGGAGGCGCGCCGGACGAGTGCGCGCATCGACGAGGAGCTGAAGGCGGCGCACCGCGCGGCGGCGAAGAAGCGCAAGGAGCAGGTGAAGGTGCTCGTGCTCGGGCAGAGCGAGAGCGGTGCGTCCCATCCGGGTTCCTCCTGCGTATTTTGTGCTGATCATGATTACAGGAAAATCGACGACGATAAAAAGCGGGTTTCTGGCTTTATCTCTCCGCATATATGCTAACATTATTTTTATGCAGACTTTCAGCTGGCGTATGCGTACCAGGCGTGGGCGGACGACCTGCTCTCCTGGCGGCCCGTCATCTTCCTCAACCTCGTGCGCTCCATCAACAAGATCCTGCATATAGTCGCGAACGAGTTGGACGTAGGAGATCAGGTATGTCTGATATTCAAAGCGCATATAGCCGGCTGCTTACACCGTCACACAGCTGCCCACGCCCACGCACTCCCAGCCCCCAAGCCCGCTCACCTCGCACGTCTCCTCCTCCTCCCGCATCAGCCTCTCCGAGCTCGCAGAAGCCAGCCGGCGGCGCAAGGCCTCCAGCGGCTCCGGCGTGCTCGCCGCGCGCGACGACCTCAAGCTGCTCAGCATGCGCCTCTCCCCGCTCGTGCACGTGCAGCGCGACCTCGAGGTGCAGGTCGGCGCCGGGTCGACCGAGGTCGTCCTCGCGCCCAGCGCGCCCGCCGCCGACGCGGACGCCACGCCCTTCCTGCGCGCGCGCGCGAACCCGGAGTTCGCGGTGCGCACGAGCTGGATCGACGCGCTCGCGCGCCTGCGCACGCGCGCGTCGCTGGGCGGCGAGCGGAGGGTGAGTGAGCGGCGGTTGGCGGAGGCGATGGGGATTTTGGCGGGGTGTGCGGCGGATATGGAGGCGTTGTGGGGGGACGCGGGCGTGCGTGCCGTGCTCGCGCGGCGCGGTGTCAGAATGGAGGACGAGGGCGGGTTGTAAGCGCCTATATGCATCTTGGGTGGTATATATGCTGATGGGTGGTAGTTTTTTGGACGACATCGCGCGGCTCGCATCGCCGCGGTACGAGCCGACGGACAAGGACGTGCTGCGCGCGCGCCTGCGCACCGTCGGCGTGCAGGAGTACGCGTTCACGATGGAGCGCGGGCAGAACGACGTGCTGCGCGCCGCGGACAGACAAGGTGCGCCCACACGTCCGTCGTCCCCTCCCCGCCCCCCGCCCCTGCTGACGCGCGCCGGTTTTAGGCCAGGAGGTCGGGCGGCAGTGGATCATGTACGACGTCGGCGGCGCGCGCACGACGCGCGAGAAGTGGTACCCGTACTTCGACGACATCCACGCGATCATCTTCCTCGCGCCGCTGTCGTGCTTCGACGAGGTGCTCGCGGAGGACCCGCGCGTGAACCGCGTGCGCGACAGCCTGCTGCTGTGGGCGGGCATCTGCGCGAGCGAGCTGCTCAAGGACGTGCAGTTTGTGCTGTTCCTCAACAAGTGCGATATCCTGTCGCGCAAGCTGAAGGAGCGCACGGCGGACGGCGCGCGCGCGCACCGCGTCAAGGACTACTTTCCTGCGTTTGGAGACGCGAAGCAGGAGACGAAGGCCGTTGGGGAGTGTGCGTGCCTTCTTCGCTTCCTGCCAGCGCGATGCTGACGATCGTTGTTTCGGCAGTCTTCCGCAGGGAGTTCAAGGCCGTGATGAAGATGAGCAAGTTCCCTGACAAGACCATATATGCGCACATGGTGACCGTTACTGTGCGTCTTTTCTCGCTGCATATACACATCCGCTGATGCGCAGGCGATGTTTAGGAACACAAATCTACTGCGGCTACGCTACGAACCGGTAAGCCTGCCCTTTTTTCTTGATTCGCCACCTCAACTGACGCAGTTGTCGCAGTCCGGGACGGTATCGTTCGCGACCACCTCGAGCGCGCTCTCATTATCTAAACAAGCTTCTATCTTGTGCATCTCTTTCATTTGCATCATTGGGACATTCGATACACATATCTCCTTGCACATCTCCGCATCACTTTTCTCCATGTTATACTTATTGATATGACCACACCATCCCCTGGCCCGCATTCCATTTACGTTTGTTCGCTGTTACCCCTTGCTGTTTACTCCCCCCACATGTTGTCACCCATAAAGTAGAATAGTACCTAATCCTGTAATTATATACGATCACGACTGCGACGTTGCTGTTACGCCTCTACACATCCACCAATCTCATACCCTGCTCGAGTATTCATGCGGAATGATGACAAACAAGATCACATTTCAAACACCAGTGATAGTACAAAGTAGAGAATTGCAACAAACACACGAAACAGTGTTCATACAAGATAAAGCATTGCGAGATATATGCATGGGAAATGGGCGTCCTTTGAATACATACGGTCGTCGTTCTTCACAGCTCATCATTTTGGACGACCAGTCCGGCAGCACCCGAGCCGCCCGGATACCTCTGCGGAACATCGCGCCTCCTTTCATACACGTCGTACACGGGCTGCATGCCGCTGCCCCTGAGGTCCCGCGACACCCGCTCGGCGCCGCCGAAGACGCGCAGGAAGTTGCCGCCGGTGAGGCCCGCGAGCTCGAGCTTGGTCCAGCCGCGGGAGTAGAGCTCAGCGATCTATTGACAATGAGAAAGGCTGGTCAATGAAATGAGGGGAGTGGACGTACGAGTGCCGGGTACGTCGACACATCTTCGAGCCCCTTGGGCCCGTCGCCCATGCCGTCGTAGTCACTTCCCAAACCGACGCTGAAATGCCAATTAGCTCTAAACGAGAGGGTGCGAATTGGGGTTGACTGACTGCCGCCTCCCCGCCACTTTCCCGATGTGCTCGATGTGATCCGCGACCACATTGATGTCCGCCTTACCGCGCGGCGCGATAAAGTCGGTGACAAAGTTCACCTAGCATGATGCCTATCAGTCTCCACCACATCCTAGAAGACGCAAGACGCACCATGACGACGGCATCCTTCTTTCCCTCGCCCTCTCCAATCACCTTGAGCACCCAGTCGGGCACGTTCCGCGGGTGCTTGTACACGCCGTTTGCGCTCGAATGCGAGAACATGACGGGCGCCTTGGAGTACTTGAGCACCTGGAAGGCGGTCGCGTCGGACGTGTGCGAGATGTCGACGAGCATACCGAGGCGGTTCATCTCGTCGACGAGTTTGTAGCCGAGATTGCTGCGCAGTTCGTCAGTACCAAAGGCAGAGTGGGGAAGATCAAGGGAGGGCACCTGAGTCCGCCGTGGATGGGTCTGGAGTCACCAGACGAGTCGGCAAACGCGTTGTGGCACGAGTGGGTGAGGGTCAGGTAGCGCACGCCGAGCGCGTACACCTGCCGGAGCACTGCGATGGAGTTTCCTAACGAATGCGCGCTGTGCATGATGTCAGCGAATGAGAATCAGCGGTTTTGAGGAACCGGGAATGCCTACCCTTCGATACCAAGCAGACTGGCAATTTTGCCTGAAGAGATGGCGGAGTAGATATCGCCCGAGCTCAGAGCCAGTTGGAATGTCTGCATAAGCATCAAGACCTGTCAACTTTCTAGACTTGCTGAAATCGAAACAATACCCACGTCAGGGTACTTCTCGATAAGCAGCTTCGACACGTCCACTTGCTCGAGCGTATCGCGCACCTGCCACGTCGGCTCGAGGAACCTCGACTCGTTGACTTCGTGGCCGGGGGTGCAGCCCACATATACTGACCTATATGCCATCAATGTTAGTCACCATTGTCAAAAGAGAGGAATAGAAGGCGAGGCACCAGAAGAAGCCGCCGACCTTGCCGCTGCGGAGACGCGGGATGTCGACTTGCCCAACCATGGTGTGCTCAAGATCGATGGCAGACACGTTGTTTCCAAAGCCCATGCGCGCAAGAATTGGCAAGTCTGTGCATGTTAGAAGGTCAGTATATTATATCACTCAAAAGTGAGATGCTAGCCGGGATACGCGCCAATATGACCATCCTGTATCAAGACACGATATCAGCACATAATCTCTGCAAACCAGAAGCGAACAGAAGCACTCACGATGACAGGTGCGACATCCATGACCCTTCTCGCAGCCAGTCCCGCGTTTCTGGGCAGCTTTCCACTCAGACCCCATTCTGCTGTCTTCTCCCTCAGCCCGAACATCAGCCCTATCCCGATGAGAAACAGGGCTACGAGCACGCCCCACACCGCCGCGCGAATGCGCGCCATGTGCACCCGGTGCTCGTGCGCCTTCACTTCGTCCTCAAAGGTCGGCGCGGGGCGGTTGGACGCCTCTGCTTGCTCGACAGCAGCGATGGCGCTGTCGATGAGGTTGTCGGATGGATCGTTGTCGGTGGGCATCGTGGTTAGTGGATGAGCAGCGAACTCGTGAGCACAAGTGGCAGTGTGCGACAGACGATGATGCCATTCGTGATTCGCATGGGAATGTCATTCATGGTTCGCAATAACTTATGATCCATTTGTGCTGCGCCGGCACACCGGCCCGGTGCTGGCAGTCTCCAGACTCCCAGTCTTAGTCTTGTCACCATCGGCCTAGTCCCATATGCATACCTGATTCAGTAGTTCATTGCCATACTGTAACGAATTTTCAACAGTTCCGTTATCGTCATTCCATAGGTGCGCCTTAACTCGATGATTCAAGCTTCACGGCTCGGATTACATGCAAACTTTTCAGAGAACACTGGCCCATCTAGGCTCGAATATTCTGCTATCTTTACTACCCAGGCCTGGAGAAGTAAGACATGTTTGCCCTGTGAATGTCAGCGGGGAGCCTTGTAAATGTTTGGACGAGGGTATGGTGCACAGAAGACGAAGAGGGGGGACCAGATGGGCCGGGCCGGGCCGGTGCTTGGTGACTGCGGTCACATTAGTCGTGGCAGCGCTGAAGCTGTCAGATATTGATGTCAATTTTGCTTCTGACTTTCGTTGTCATCGTTTACAGCACGTTTCCAATAGGTCGATGTCCACAGCATGTTTGACAATGGCATATTGCAAGCCATTGCGCTTCCTGCAACCCCTTCTGAACTCGCTCGCTATCCCCTCAATCCCGTATGGAAGACGTAGAAACGGCTAGTGGAAGTGCAGGAGTCCAAAGCACTGTAGATGGTGGTATTTCTTCATCATTCTCTCGTCACATGCTGTTTGGCTGAAAACTGGTCGCTTCAGGCGCGCCGATAAATTCAAAGACTCAGGAGGCCGATGATCACCCAACGGCCAAGGTATGGTCGGTGTACATGTCAGAAGCGACTCCACATGACAAAGCCCTCGTTGAGAGCTGGTCGAAGGACATGGACGGAATCCTCATTTTCGTGCGTTATATTATATCAGCGATCCTGTTGAAAGGACTCAATAAAACACTTAGGCCGGTTTGTTCTCTGCGAGCGTCACAACTTTTCTCGTTGCGAGTTATCCTGGTCTTATGCCAGACCCCAACCAGCCGTCTATCTCCCTACAACAACAGATATTGATACGGCTAGGAGGGAATGTACCGCAAAGCCAAATTTCCGCGTTAGATTCGTTCTCACCCAGCTCATCAACCGTGCGTGTAAACGCTTTCTGGTTTCTGAGCCTCTGCTTTGCCTTGACTTGCGCTTTGGCGGCAACTCTAGTACAGCGCTGGTGAGTCACGGTCAACTTTTTTCTTGATCTATCTCACGAAGAATGCCAGGGCGCGAAACTACCTTCAAGCCGTTCACCGCAGACCCGCACCACACGTGCAGGCTCGAATTCGCACGTACCTCTATCAAGGCTTCGAAAAATACCACATGTCGGCCGTGGTAGAGGGGATACCTACCCTGCTTCACGCTTCTGTGTTTTTGTTCTTTGCTGGGCTCATCGATTTCTTGTTCGCACTCAATCGAACAATTGCGTTCATGACATTGACCGTGGTTGCCGCATTCGGAGGTCTTTATATCCTCATCAGCGTGCTTCCTGTTCTCGATCGCCAATCCCCCTTTCTTACACCACTCTCCGAGCCTTGTTGGGCCTTTTGTCAGTTCTTGGGGCTGCTCCGTTATCGCTGCTGCGGTCGCTGGAAGCGACTTTGTGGCAGCATGTGGGAAGGTCGAGAAATGGTGGCATCGGCTATCCAGCCCGGATCCGTCGGGAGAAATGCAGCAGCTCTTTCCTGGACGTTGAAGACATTGACAGAAGATAGAGAGCTACTTCCGTTTGTCGAAGGCATACCCGCCTTCTGCACCTCACGGGATGACTCAAATGTGGATGTGATGCGTCAAATCATTACTGATAAAGATACCCAGCTCCTGCAGCGTTCAGTTGCGCTATTGGGACCATACGAAGACACTGGAAGCTTGGTGTCATCCCACACGCGGATGAAGACAGTTGCGTGTTTAAACGCCATCTCATCATTATGCCAAATCTACTCCGGCGATTCTTGGGAGCTTCTGCATACATATGAGCCCACTCTGCGCCAAATGATTATGCCTAGAACTCGGGCCCAAGATTCACAAATTGCCCGCGCAGCAATAATTGCCGCAGACAGCGTCGCCCAACACATCCAGCGATGTATAACACTTTCTGCTCAACATGGGACACGTGATGCCTACAAGAGTCAAGTGCTTCGCGTACTGAAAGCCTTAAATGGACCAATCATAGCGGGGGAATATGGCTGGGGATTGAGCATGTTACTCGCATGGGATTCATTAACACCTTTGTGTCGGCTTGTCCCTGATCTCGCAACTTCGACTGAAATCTCTGTCCATACATACGGTCTAGGACCCGAGCCCGAGTCCGTCATTCCGGCTTTCAGAGACGAGGTTCTTTGGTTCTTCGATCACGAAATGGGACGCATGCTACAATCAGTCGGGGACGCTGATCTTTGCGCCAATGATCGACACAGACAGCACACCCTGCTATTACTGGAAACTTGCTTCTATACATCATCAATTACGCTGTCCGGTGCTCGTACAATCCCGAAAGCATATCAGGGCACCGCGGATGGGAGCAAAATGGGCGTCCTCCGGACAGCGTTGGCCCGAGTAAAGGACTTAACAGCTTTCGCGAAGCGCGCCCATCCAAACATAGTGACGCGATACACAATCTGCGCAGCGGTTTATAGATCGGCCTGCCTTCAACATCATCTTGCAAACCTTAGATCCAGCTTTGGGTCGCTTTATGCCAGCGACATCGTCTCCAATTTCGCATGTCTTCCCAACCCCCGCTCAATGCAAATTGGCACGAAGCCCGCTGCCCTCCTCGGAAACTCCGATACATTTAGGTCAGATCTCACGTGGGTTGATTTCGACGGTGAAATAAACCGCCTTTATGAGGAACTACCTCCAGATGAGCAGGAGATCTTGTTAGCATTTCCAGGCATTGATGGCCAGAAAGCGCTTTATCTTTTCCAGAACTACATACGGCTTCTCGTTATCCTGATAGAACACTACCCGCATCCGGCACAGTGCGACAGTGGCTCCCTAAATCTTGCTTGCCGTGCAGTGAAAAGCATGGCGTCGTATCTCAATGCTCGATTCTCCTGTCGCAAGGATCAAATGCGCCTTTTAAAGTCGTGCAGGATGGCCATTAGCAACATGGAAATCTCATGGAGGCAATTCTTCGGAGAAGATCCATCCTCTTATGCCCGAGACGAACAAGCATTTGGATTCGTCCATCAAATTGCAGCAGTTCTAGTCACAATTAGTGATCCAATTCTCATGGTTGAGGCTAGATATCTGATCCAGTCATGGAATCGTACTGCTCGACAGCATCAACTGGGGTCTATTCCCGAAGTAAGTATTACATTTGTTCGCATGCACGCGGCCGTTTGTTGACGACCTTCGTTCAGCTCACGGGCCTCACCCCTTTGGAGCCTCTTGAGTACAGTACCAGCGTGAAGTTTGAAGAGACTGTCGAACTCACACAGCCTACCGCCACCTCGCAGATAGCTAATATCGCCGACACTATACTAGGAACTCAGATCATCCCAATTGGTCGCAGTATGCAGTGGGAGCCTGGAGTCGATGTCGAGTCGCCGGTCAGTACAGTGGCAGCGTTAGAGGAAGAACGAAGGCCAGAAGATCAGTTATCAAGTGAGGAAGACGGATCTTGGGCAAGCGGCCATTAGGCGAGCTTGCAGAATCATATCAAACCAGCTAGTGCTTCTACGCCACAGGTCAAACGAAGGCTCCTGCAAGGTGCAGCGTTTGTTGCGGAGTCATGGTATTTCAATTTGCTTATACAAAACTAATGATCTCGTTGCTCTTATACAGTATTTGACGTTAATATACACTTTCCGTTACTTTTCTAATCGACACTCCTGGAATTATTTCGAATTGTTTAGCCTACATGGACGCTCCCTTGATACTGTATGGAAGCTTAATAAGTCTGTGATTGAAAGGGAACAGAGGCGTACCTTTACGCTGTGGGCATCTTCAATGGGAATATCGTCGGCCAGTCATTGTAAAATTCGCCGATCTCTATAAGCTCTCCAAGCGCTCCTGCCTCTGACTTTGGGTCTTTTGGTATCAAGAGGCTGCGAAACGGATGACCAGCGTCTTTCAACTTGGAAACGATGCTGACCAGCGCCGGGAGTATAGCTTGCTTGTGGACAGCAGATATCCCAATACTTTGCAGGCTAGACCACCGCGGCGAGCTATCAGGCTCATGGCCGTGGACGATGATCTCGAACATGCGCCTGATATCTGCAAGCTTTGCGTCTTTAAACGCTAGACATGTCAAACGCTGGATATCGGGAAATCGTTTGGGAAGACAGGGAAATTCAGCCAAGTCTTTTGAGTAATAACTCGCAAGCACAAGATGTTCCAGTTGTGGGTAATGATAGTGCGTTGGCATATCAGGCGAGGTATCATATTCCACCAATCGTCCTGCTAGTGATAATGATTTCAAGGACGCCGCGTGGATGGTTTCGGTGATTTTGAGCGGGTGGATATAGTCAACCGCCAAAATTTGGAGGGTAGGAAGCACTATTGGGAATGCGAATGGCAGCGGAGCGACCTGCCAGCCGATCAGCTTCACCTCAAGGTGATTCAAAGATTGCAAAGACATGAGCAGAGCTCGGAATGTGGAATAAGTTTCCATGTTGATGATGGACATTCCTGTTAATCGCAGATGGGTTACTGATTGCAGTGCTGTAAAACAGAATGTGAATGTATTGAGATTGTCGACTCCGTTTAGCTGCACGGTCCTCAGCAGAGGGGCACCACGAGGAAGAAACGGAGACGAGAAGACAAGGCCTGATGGAGCGTATAGCTTTATTGACCTGAGGAAAGGTGCAGGCTGGCGGGAGATATAATCGAGGATTCCTCGCATACTGATGCTGCCTACGTCCACAACAGACAAATGCCGGCAGTTCCCCATATGTTTGCTGATAGCTTGGAGGACATCTGCGGAAAGACTTATTTGGTTAGTTTGATAATTCGAATTGATGCGGACATCTACAGGGGCCACCCCGGAGCGGGCAAGATATGTAGCACCCCTATCGATCTGAGCCTCGGGGCTCAATCCCGGCTTCCCTGGCGGGGTGATGTATCGGATGTGTGCCCACAGACGGGGGCTCGTGAGCGCAATCGCACGCCAGCGATGTGACACACGAGATACTAAAAGTCCGAAATGCGGCCCTCGGCCTGCCTCGAAGATCATGGCAAGTATTTCGTCGGGGACAGAATGGATACCACGAGGCATGCGAGTTGAAACATTTTGGAGCCCGTCATACTCGAGCTGCACTGCCTTGGCTTCGATGCTAAGATTCACCAGGTGAAAGAAGTGCTTTCTCTTTTCAGCAGCAATCTCTTCCAGTCGTTTCGACAACGACAAGATGCGAAGTCGTCGATTTTCCTTGATCTGGGGCATCGCGTACTGCAGGAAGCAAGATAATCATGTTAGCATCGAAGTCTAGCAGGAACATATATGAGGCATACCGATTGAACCATTTGGATTTCAAGTGAGGTGCAGGATGGCCATTTGCCACGGTTCCGTTGCCAGTTGACTTGCGCCGTTCCGACTGGTTCCGTTCAACGTTCCCGCAAATCCCCGTTTCTCTAGATAGGCGTCCTTCGTTAACATTCTTGTTGCGATATACAATCGCTATTTGTAAACATTCAATGAACCTTCAATGCAAACGTGAATGTCAATACGATTCGAGAAAGACAATCTACACTGCGTGCATTGCAAGGCAGTCACAAAACATGCTCATTACCCCGCTTAACCCAGCACCGACCACTCCTTACGCGACTCCCTTCTCATGACCACTCGGCCTACGCTTCCCGTCCAAAGCATATCTTGAATGTATCCCCGGCGGCTGCGAGAGACATGTTGTTTCGGACACCGTGTCACCGATGAATCCTGGCGTTGTGGGATTCGCCACGACTACCACATGGAGAATACGACTGATGTTATCTCAGACGCGTTCACCCTGTACGAAAAATCAGATAGCGCATATGAGAATCTCAGGATAGACTGGTTGAAGGAAGAAAAGAGACGAACCTGAGGAACGGGGAATCGGGGATATTGTTCAGACTGAAAGTGAGCAACGCTGGACTGCCAAGTGGGGAAGTCATGCCCCATGCACCCATCTGCCTCTCTAGATCAGTATATGTACCCATCATATGGACGAGAGGTAGCATGCTTACATTATGCGATGTCATATGCGGCGTGGGGGCTTGAAGCGGTCAGAGCAGTGTGGAAGAGTCACCAGATCGCGAAACCCCAAATCGTTAGACCGCGTACGAGCGCCGCCCTATACATGGCGCCACTCATGGGTGCAAGGTTTGCAAATGCCTCATTTTCAGATTGCGTCGCCGCAAGCAGAAAAGGGCGTCATAGCGATCCGGTCCTGTGAAATAAATCGTCGTTAGTAGTGGATTATAGCAGAGGCGAATGTTACGAACCAGCTCGATGAGCGTCTACCAAGAGGGACGAACGTACTGATGATTACCTCGCGCGCAGGGAGATGATGCAACACCAAACGCCTTTCGGCTGAAAGGTGGAGCGCGCCTTTCTTGAGAACCACATCACACATCGAGAGTATCTTCAGAGTGGTCTTGCTCGATCACTGCGCAATCTGCTGAAGGGGTTGCGAAGCCACAAAGACTTGGTGCTGAAGATATCAAGAAGAAAGTCCACTGGAAGAGCAGAGCTGAAGTCACAGTTTGCCGCTAACTGGAAGATGCTGGACTTTGGACACAACTTCAGTCCCGTTTGCATTCTGGCGTGGTGTCTTGCCTCAATGGTGCTGGGGGTGAACTCTTCGCTGGATCTGACGCACAAAGATGGTATAGTACTTCGCATTGAGCCACGAGGAACGAGTAATAAATCTTCGAGAAGGAGGCCAGAGAGAGGCTGTGAAGTCACCCGGTGCCATTATAATTTTCAGAGCCAGCGGCGGACTTCGGCCAACGGCCCGCGAGCTTGAGCCCGAGCCCTGGCCGGGGAAAATTTCTTCATTGTTCAACTTATCAAGTGTTGTCTTTCATTCACTTTAGGCTTAGCGCTCAAGCTACGGGACCCACTCTGCCGCATAGGTGAGGCTCTGAAATGATTACTTGACTGCTGTGCTCTTGGCGAGCTTGACATGATGAAACACTGTGAAGTATGCGTACTAGGCCGTGGCTCCAGCAAGACTTCAAATCATTCGAAGTGGCTTCCATACCTCATTCCCGAACTCAATGCTCATGTACTACATTCTAGTTTTTAGGGTGAACCAGATCGAGTATTTGCGAGATAAATCATCGTGAGGTGTGAGGTATGAGACGAGCGAGCGACTCCGAGTCGGAGTTGGGGGATCATTTGTGTGAGCAATATTTTGAGCAATCAGCATTTCCGTCACCTTAAATTTTACGATCGTCAGGGGACTCTGAGTGGCAGACTTGGGGCCAACCTTCATCAGCCGAATTTCCTATCCTATCCCGCCCTATGAATTTCAAGATCATTCAGGTACATTCCGTAGTATCAATAATCTAGGCAAGCATCATCTTGGGATTTGCGCAGCGTGACCAGCGCAGATCAGGGCGCACACCGTTTTGCGGTTTTAAAAAAACGCACATGAATTTCTGGACCACAAGACTAATGTGAGCATCAGACTCGAGGTACCCCTGACTCCCAAACTGCTTGCTGGTGCTGGCTGATCTTTCGGTAGATTCGCATATCACGTCGTTTCTAGAGCAGCGAGCCAGGACGAGCGAGATAATGGTATTGTACCCATGCGACCTTAGGTTCACGCTGATTTCGCGTGACCGAGGCCATTGGGTTGTTCGCAAGTTCATTCTGCTGTGTGACATGGGACGAACTTCAAATGGGTCCAAAGTTGAGGCCTGAAATAGCAATCCGAAGGAGTTCGGGCGAGGCTCGGGCAGAAATTTAGGTTCATCGCCTACGTTTTTGCTTGACAGCCACAAACAATAGGCTCGGTTCGGGCTTTGGGACAAGTGACGGACCTGTGTCGCATGGATACAATACATGATAGTGGCCCCAACTAAGTTGAGTATTTCAATAGCTAAGCAGATACATACACCTTCCTTGATAAATCATCCAACCTCTCAGAAACATCGAAGATTATCTCCAACGGAAACATAACGTCTATCAAACTCGGCTTCCTGGTCTTTACATCTGGAGAGTTCGAACGCTTTTGCCACCTCTTCAGCTTTGCCATTCACTGCCGCCCTCACTGCTGCATCGACGAAGCGCTCCTATATCGTTATACTTCAGCAAGGCCACATCCACATGACGGAGAAGATGCTGTGATCACCTGGGAAATCATTCGGTTCTGGTCGTGATATACAACAAATCTCAAGTCGCTCACGGCGCTTTGGCCGTACTGAATTCTTGGTCCAACTTGTAATCTGTAGCCGTCTGAGGCAGCCCCTTCAATATCATGGTGTCGCCTGCCAATATGTCAAATCTGCATACCTGCTTCCATATCCCCCTCTGTGACGATCACCCTGAGATTTCAAGATGGACCACTACTTCAAAAACAAACTTACCGCCTTCCACAAATTCTCCGACTGTTGTGATATGCTGTGGGCACCTTTCAGTACGGTCCTCGTAATAGGTAGCATCAATGAAGAACGGGACTTGCTCCCCTATCAGACGACTAATTAGATCAATATCGTTGAAAGGCAAGACTGCGTACCCGTTGTGATATTGTCTACGAGTAGAGCATAATAATACGCCTCGCGGTGGCAGAAGTCTTGACTCCAGCTAATACGGATCGTATCATCTGTGTTTCCGTCGAACAGAGGTACAAGAAGTTCATCGCCAGCTTTAACTGGAATATAAATTGCCATGTCTCAGGTATGATGGGCGGAGAGGTAGTGGCTGTTGTTTTGGGATTCAGCTACTCAAAATGAACGACTTTATGGCTTCAGGATAGCGCAGGATCAAGTGCCGTTTAAACCCGTCGCGTCGGTATTCTTGATGTCCGCAATCGCTCTAAGTGGCTTCATTGCGAAAACAGGGGCCGCGACGGTGCGCGACGGCGACCAAGATCACCAATATCATATTCACCTTTCGATCCTGATAATCTAGATACTATTCAAATCCACGGGGGTGATACCATAGACTGATCATGTGGTCCTCTCGTTGCAACGCATTCCTTGACCAAGTCTAAAACTCAAATATCGAGGCGGGGACATTGCTTGAACCATAGTGGCTCGATGCATGTGGGTCTCCGGAACCGCTCCCGGTCGTAGTTCACTCATTTCAAGAGCATCTGGGGCTTTAGATAATGCTACTAATAGTTTTCTCTCAGGTCTTGAAATCGGTCGCCCTCACTTCAGAGAGGCAATATCATGCGAACAAATGAGTAATAATAATTGGTTGAAACTGCCTTGCTCTCAGCGAACTTGAGCGCCACCTTGCGCCACCGCTCCACGAGCGGACACAAACACCGTAAACACCGGAGCAAAATAATATTCCCGGTGCCGCCAGCGTCGGGCAATTCTCGCTCCGCTTTTCCCTCTGGTCGATGTCTTCAGTTGTCTTCAGGTACCAGGAGCCAAATTACGGGATACTTTGTCTTGCATCGCATTTAATTGGAGAGCATGTGCCCATCTTATGCTGATTCATCTGGCTCCTGGCGCTGCCTACCATTGACAACTCGATGACAGCAGGTGCACCGTTGAACTCGGACTTGCTCGTTTTTCAAATGGCCGGATATTTCTTCTTTTTCCGCTATCCCGCTCGTAATGTGGGATGTTTCCCGAATAGTTGCTCATGTGGTATGATCCAAATATCCGTCCCGAGCTCTGGTCTTTTGAATTTTACCGATGTAGACAAGATTTCATTCCAGGCCCAAGAGTGGCACCTTTCCTCAACTGCTGCAGTCTAAGAGCGATGACGTTTATTCTATGTCGTGCCTTCAACGGTCTACTCCTGGCCGCACTATACTTCGTCCGTTTCCTGAAAGGTGAGTCCAGCATCCTCCATTCCTATAAGCAATCTGGCATTTCTTACCATTCAAGATGCCATATACAGTCTTTTTGACCAGCCTTCAAAGATTTTTAAAGGATTTCCAGCCACACCTGCGCAGCGCTCCGCCATTCACTCTACCTCTAAAGACGTCACTGAACTTGCATGCTTGACCTTTCTGATTCCCCGCTGGCTGTTTTAAAACGATGTCTCGAATTTTTTTATCCAGTAGAATGGATCCGGCGCACTGTCATTCACATTCCTTCTAACGGCATCACTGTACTTGCGTGCTTGGCTTTCCTGATCGCCTGTGAATGTATGGAAGGAGAGCTACCGAGAAACAGCTCTTATCGTTTCACGCCAGCGCCGGATTGTGCTCCCGGCGGATGACTCTTGAATCGTATAAAGGCTGCAAGGTATCACCCAGTTCTTCAGCAGATCAGCTACTTTCCTTTCTACAACAACAAAACAATCTTCTACTAAACCCCCTAAACCACTACTTTCTTAACATCAATACAATGGCCCCCGTCGTCAACCAGGGTGATCAGCTGCTTATCCCTCTCCTCGACCAGGAGAATAAGGCGGTCCATATCCAATGGCAGCAGGACTTGTCCGCCCGCAGCGCGGACTACTTCGCGCTCACTGTGGACAATATCACTACCGGTCAGCAACAAAGCCTTCTCTCAATTTTCAAGACTGATGCGAGTGTTTTCACAGGGGAGCAGGTGCCTTTCTTCATCGCGGCCGAGTTCTATAAGAACTCGACCAAAGCCAATGCTAAGCACATCTCCAAGGTTGGCACCGAAGAGCCTGGTGGTCAGTACTCCCCTGTCTCTAGTGATTTGGATCATTGCTTACTAAATAAATGGTTTCAAACGCAGAAGGCTACAAGATCACTGTCGACTCGAATCTTCAGTACGGCCAGAAGAACGCCGCGGGCGAGCTTCGCTTCGTCGTTTACCACGACAAGGCCCGCAAACCGTACCAGGTAAGCAAACAGTATTTACGGCCGTCTTCCCTTCGGTCGAAATTAATCCATGTCGCTTTCAGCATCGTTTCATCGAGACTGCTGTCGGCTCCGCCGGCGCGGGCAAAGCTCAGGAAATCGCCAAGTCGTTTGGGTTTGGTGGCATAGGAGACACCGCGGGCAATCTCGCCAAGAGCTTTGTCGGAGACTACCTCCACACCTTCTGAGCGCTTCGAAGCGGTGATCCCGTCGAGTGAAGGAGAAAGTGAAGCAAATGCTTCCACCGTCATGTCTTTTATTTCTGTTTTGTTTCTGTTGTCAAGTTTATTACGTGACAATCATCTTATGTTGCTCAAATAACCGTTCATTTTGAGGTATTGGATTGAAACACTCCATGAGCAAATGCATGCCCATGAGATTTCGCAGTGGCAGCTGGCATGATTCCGTCTGTTATGGCCTGTTCCTTCGTTGCAATTGGCCCTAAGAATATTTGCATCTCGAAGATCTTGCTCAAATATGCAGCGCCTGTGAGTTATCTCGTCAGACGCTGTCTCGTTATGGAATATATCTCCCTCGCTTATGCATGAATGGTGTCAGCACGCCACCTCGGGAAACCGGGATATGCGTCAGATGCACTTTCGGGTCTTTTAGCCTGCCAGACGAGCCCATTATCCCTATGGATGTCGGGAAATGGGTGGGTCAAATTTGTCGGGATATAGTGGGTACCAATTTTCCGCCATTAAACAGTGCCGGCGAGTACGTAGGACTTGAATCGTATAAAAAGTGAGGACCACAGCGTTGGGACCGCACATCCCACACGACCCAACACACTGCTTTCATCCTCGATGACCTCTACAGTATACCTCGTCAGTGGCGCGAACCGTGGTATAGGTATGCATAGTGAATTTTGTGGAAATATTACCTTGCGCTCACATAAGACTTCGTGCCCAGGGCTCGCGTTGACCGCGGCTCTCGCAGCTCGCCCACAGTCCATCGTGTTCGCCGGTGCGCGCGATCCATCCACTGCCACTGAACTCCAAGCCCTTGCGCGCGCATTCCCTGGGAAGGTCCACCCTGTCAAGCTCATTTCATGTGACCAGCAGACGCACGTCGCGGCCGTCAACGAGATCAGGGATGTGGCAGGGAGGCTGGACGTTGTCATTGCCAATGCCGGTGTGCCAGTCGTATTCCTCGTTCAACTCTCGGTTCTCATGAGTGACTGATCTTAGGAATCTGCGATGCCTATGGGTCAATCTTCGAGACGACGCCAGATGAACTGAGGACCCATTTTGACGTGAGTAGTGACCTTGCAGGGATCACCTCCATTTCTGATCGCCTGGGCAGATCAACGTGGTCGGGCCGCAGATTCTCTTCAAGGAGACGTACCCTCTCCTCAAAGCCAGCAACCCCACACCGAAATTCATTGTGATCTCGTCTCTCGGCGGCAGCCTCGCGCTAGGCCCAGGCATGCCCGTCCTGAACGGCGCGTACGCGATTTCCAAGGCGGCGCTCAACTACCTCGCGCGCAAGCTGCATTATGAAAATGAGGGACTGGGTACGCAGGCTTGTTCGCGCGCACGTTCTGAGCTGACTCGGGTTCCGTAGTTTGCTTTCCCGTCCACCCCGGTATCGTGAACTCCGATATGAGTGAGTGGGCAAGCATTTTTCCGCGCCGCACCTGACAGCGTCCGCACAGTGGCAAACACCATCGCAAAGGACGAATCGCTGAAGAGCTTTGCCGACGTGGGAATCAGTCCAGCGGAGAGCGCCGCGGGCCTCATCAAAGTTGTCGAGGGGAGCACGCGCTCGAAGAACGGGGGCGAGTTCTTCGTATACGATGGAAGCAAGCTGGCGTGGTAATGCGGCGAGCTGCACAACGCAAGAATTCCAGTATATGAGGTAGTGTCTTGAACCTGTCTCATAAAAACATGCATATATGAGGTTCTGCATTGATCTCGCTCTGCCGGCTATACACGGAGATGCGGGGCATCATTAACACAACAAGTGCGTTGAATAGGAGGCGTCCACACAAGATTAGTGTCGCTCCTGTCATCTCGTCCCTTACATCCTTCAGATCGCGAACTGGTACGAGACACGTCTAACACCAACGCTACTGGGAGCCCGTAGACCGAGACTCGCGGCAGAAGATGCGCCAAGCATTTGAAAAAAAGTTGGCGGGCAGGAATTCGGGCTGGTGAGGAGCCAAATTGTTCGCAATTTGAAGAAGACTAGTCATCATCTGAAAAAGCCGTCGAGCGATGGTGCATTTTGCGGAGGAAGAGGCTGACACGACACACACATGAGCAACGCGTGAGGCGCGTGAGGAGCTGAGAACTATCACTTGTCTCGCCGGGTCTCCATTCATTGATAGATGTATGAGTCTGACGAGTGTTCGATGCTCTGAAGTCATTTGTAGGTCGCAAGCCGTGGCGACGTGAGCCTGTGACTGGTACCTTCTATAGATACCGAGGTCTCACTTGCAAACCACCATGATCGTCTTTTCACCTGTCCCCAACGTCACGATTCACGACCTTTGCCTCTGAGCCTCGCTGAGACTGCAGCACACGTGAGACGTCCACGCAACGACGCACTTTCTGCTAGATCCGCCACCTGATGGCCATGTAGCCATGACACTTATCCCACCGAACGTGATACGCGGGATGGGAAGGAGGGGTGGGTTAAGCAGGAAGAAGAGAGGATAGAATGGCACAAAGAGACAGTGGATCGAAATGAAGGTACGTTGGTATGTTCCTCAATTTCGCGTACACGTGCAATCTCGCAGTTGCACTGGTAGCCCCGCTGGACCGAGCGCATACTCTCGCAACCAACGAGGCGTCGTTTTCTCTCCACTCCGTCCGATAACTTCAGCTCCAGGTGCCAAATTGCAATACGTCGACACATACCTTGCTTTCTTGGGTTTCATATAATATAATCATATTTTACCGATCCCCACTGCCGCCTACCATCGACAAATGACAACAAGACTGCCAGTTCTCGAAATGACCGGATACTGACTCTTTCCTTGTCATTCTGGTCATCACATGAGGCGTTTTGCACATAGCTGTTCATATTGGATCGCGCAAGTACAATCTCCATCCCAAGGCGTAGCAAATACTGACGTGGACAAGCTTTCGTTCCAGGGCCACCAAAAGTGATATTTTTATTCGACTGTCGGAATCCAAACGTAGAGCTTCCAACGAATAATGCAGAATAATGCCCTGAAAGCGGTCTATTGCATTATAATGCGTACCTTTTTAGTGTGCCTTTCATAGTCAACGCTCTGGCCGTCCTTGCTCCCTCATCATGCCGGTGTCATACATATGAAGCCTTTTGCTTGTTCTTCCATCCTATTGTACCCAGCCGGGACTGGACATGCACGCCGGAATCGCTCCAGTACTGGTGCCTCTATCGGGGTTTTCATGTTTGCGCTCGGCTTTCCTAATCCTCCGTCGAAAAGGAGCCGCCGAGAATAAGTGCCTATCCCTTCACATGCCCACAAATCCTGATTCTGGTTCTGACTATAGAATTGTATAAGTACTGTTTGGTATCATCGTGTTCTTCAGCGGATCAGCTGCCCCCTCTTCGGAACCGAAACCATTATCCTCTCTCAATCCTCTGAACTTAACTGACATGAAGCGCGCTGTTAGCAAGGGTGATCAGCTGCTCATCGTCTTCCCCGACCAGGAGAATGAGATGGTCCATATCGAATGGCAGCAGGACATGTCCACCTGCGGCGCCGACTACTATCATCTCGTTGCGGATAATATAACTACAGGTCGACAACAAAGTCTTTTCTTGATTTATAAGACTGAAGGGATGATCTCTATAGGCGACGTGGTGCCTGTTTTCATCGCAGCCGAGTTCTACGAAAACAGGAGCACGCGCAACCCTAAGCATATCTCTAGGGTTGGCGCCAAAAGGGCTGATGGTAAGGCCTCTGGTGGATTGGATGACTGCTCATAACTGAGATATTCACAATGCAGAGGGCTATGAATTCACTATTGACTCGAACTTCCAGTACGGGCAAAAGAACGCCTCAGGCGAGCTCCGGTTTGTAGTGTACCACGACAAGAACCGCAAGCAGTTCCAGGTAAGCAATTATCTTCTGTGGCCGTTTCCACCTTGCTTGAAATTGATCCGTGTCGCTTTCAGCATCGTTTTATCGAGACGGCTCTCGGCTCGGTTAGCTTGGCCAAGGCTCTGGAAATAGCCGCATCGTTTTGGGTTTCGTGACATAGGAGACGCGGTCGGTAATCTCATCAGGGGCTTTGTCGGAGACTACCTGCACACATTTTGAATGTTCCGGAGCGGCTCGTTGAGTTACAGATCCAACCATGGAGCCGATACTTCCACCCTTTCTACTTGTTCCCGCTTCAGTGCTTTTTTCGAGCTACCCAAATGACATGTCTTAGCTTTTCTCCATCAACACGTGAATTGCTGATTGAATTGAGCGGCTACAGAATCATTCAACTGCATGATAAGTTTCTCAAACGGTATTAAAGTAGGAGCGGTATGAATTACTGAGCTCACCTCGCGACTATAGTGGCATCACCCCTGTCAGCCCACCTACATCGCCGGATGACGTGCCAGTTGTGACAGATGTAGTAAGGCAACGCATAAGTGCATGAGCTGACGTGGAGAGAGGAGCCGCACAACCTGAAGAAGTCAAACATATCAGAACAATGGGACGTGACGTAGGAGCAAGGTTCCAGCAAAAGAAGCCTGAGCAGTTGTGATCTACTCATTTATACACCCAGGTCCCACATCGCGAGCTCAGAGACCAGTGATTCTGCCAGTTTCAAATGTAAAACTCAGCAGGTAGAGCGATAAGCCAGACCGCAGCTAGACAGGCTGGTACTTCGTGTCTTGCCCATCCAAGGACCAAGTCATGAACGAGGCGCCGTCCGCCGCGCCGAGACCGGTGAGAATCAGCAGCCACCCAACACGCGTCATCGGCTCGCGCCCTCGCCCTTGGGCGCCTATATGTCAAGTGAGGTCATGTGTGAGCTACGTCATGGCCGCGCCCATGACGCCTGGCGCAATCCCCGCTATAAAGGCGTGCGCCGCAATCTCCAGCCATCACTTATCCCACTACCACCACCTCCTCCCATACACCTCCAAAAACAACAAAAAAAGATGCTCCGCACACAAACCCTCCGCATGACCCGCACCGTGGCTGCCCGCAACGTGAGTTACCCCCCGCAGCTGCGCAAAGGCGACCACTGACGGCGTATAGGCGGCGCGCACGATGGCGACGGCCCCGAACGTGCCCCCGCGCCCCGACCAGCCTAACACCCCACCGCCCGTCACGCCTTCCCCCGCGGGCTCGTCGTCGTCTTCTGGGTTGTACCTCGGGCTCGGCGCCGCGGCGCTCGCAGCGGGTGGTTACTACTACTACACACGCCCTGACGATGTGGCTGCGCTGGAGGCGAAGGCGAAGGCGCACGAGGAGGAGTTCAAGGCACAAGCGAGCGGCGCGGCGAGCGCAGCGAAGGCGCGTGGGCAAGATGCTGTCGAGCGCGGGAAGGTCGGTTACGGGGATGCCAAGGTGTGTTTGTTTGTGTTGCAGCTGCTGGTGGATGTTGATCGAACGTGTTTCTGCAGGCCATTGCACAGAAGTCCTACGACGATGCTGTAGCGCGTGCAGACGCCTCTGTTCGTTCAGCTCAAGACACGCTCAACTCCGCCTCCGCCTCTGCGCGCGGTAAGGCCCAGGCCGCGTACGACGAAGCGCGCAAGCAGGCCCGTCTCGCTTTGGACGACGCCAAGTCAAGATACGCGGACGCAAAGCACATCGCGGCTGACAAGTACGACCAGCTCACCGGCGCCGCACAATCGACGTTCGACTCGGCTAAGGCTCAGGCGAAAGGGCAGGCGCAGGACGCAAAGGCGTCTTACTACGATGCGAAGACTTCTGCAGCGCAGACAGCTGAGGAGGCGAAAGCACGCGCGGAAACGGAGGCGCAGAAGGTGCAGGGGAAGAGCCAGAGCACATGGGGTAGCTGGTTCGGCTGGGGACAAAAGAAGGCTGAGGATGTCAGTGGGGAGACGGCGCGCAAGGAGCGTATCCAGAAAGTCGCTGGGGAGGAGGCGAGCAAGGTGTAAGCGCGATACCAATAATGGACTTTATGTATATTATTCGTGTATAATCATCGAAGAGGAAAGCTTTGCACCTATCCACTGTGAGTTTACGTGTGACAGTCACACTGTGACTAGACTCATCGGCGCCGCCCTCCTTCCCCATTGGGATTCGGTCGGCCCTGTTACACACGCTTCCGCCGCGTCTGTCAACTGCGCCTTGCCCGCAATGTTGCCACTACAGTACTCACTTCCCAATCGCCCCTTCGACGTGCCCCGCTCAAAGATGACTGTATGCACGTCCCATTCTCGCCTCGCTTCATATCTCATCTACTTATGTACAAACCCGCCTTCGATTAGAGTGACCGCAAAGTGACCGTGTTTGCCAATCGGCTTTGCACGCGAAGGATAAAGCGGGCAGAAACGAATCGTATTGCTGTATCGCTTGTTTACTCTCCGGCCGGCGGACGCCAGCTAACGTACACTTTCTTGATGCGTCGCTGTCTGGAGGGCGCGAGGATTCTTGGTGGAGAAGGAGCACGCCTGTATGCGTATTGATACAGTTTCTGGATCAGCACCACAGCTGCATGAGATGCATCGTGTCCACGCAGCACTGAAAGCACATTTCAATGTATGTGTATACACCGTCAGGGATTATTAACCGCTGATGGCTCATTACGCATGATACATCACGCTGCAGTCTGATGAAAGCGTCAGACACGGGGACGGATCACACAAGCAGCTAGAACGCACTTGAAAACTCGTCCTAAGCCCTACTGATGATTGCTGGAGATTCTATCACACGGGCTCCAGCAGTCGTCGCTGCCGTTGAGACGATTGAATAAAGCCCTCGGCGTGCATCGTGTCTGGCAATCCGGGTTGCTCGGTTGCAGCAGCACGACGCGGCTATCAGCCCGGCTCAAGGCTTCCAGCCTTCCGCGCAGGATTTCCAGTCCCCTTCTACGAGTATTATATGAGTCGCCGCTCTCCGGAGGCGCAGCGAGTGTTATATAGACGTCCTTGATGCTCGCAGGCAGTTTTCTGCTGGCGGGATAGGCGTGTAGAACGCGGGGAGGCCCCGGCGGATCCGCTGCGAGCGCGCCCTGCAGCACGGCGGGAAACCAGTGCTCTTCAAGCAGATTGGAAAAGCGCAGATGGGCGAGGGCTGGCGCGATGGCTGCGATGGCTGGGAAGAGGGCTGTGCTTGTCCCTATTGTGAGGAGGCCGTCGGCCGAGGCATGGTCCGAGAGGGCCATCCCGACCGAGAAAGGGCATTCTGTGAGATGCCAACGGCGCAGCTGGGGGCAGAGTGCGGCTATTGGGGCACCACCGCCTGCAGATGGGACGCCATAGTGAGGAGGGAGAGAGGCGCTGGTCAGCTCTCGCAGCAGAGGGAAGTGGATGCTGCGGGGAGGCATTTCGCTGAGATGTGAGAGGCTAATATCCAGGTACATGATCTCGACGCTCTCTGCAACGTGTACCAGGATCTCGAAGCACGCCTTGATCAGCTGCGCGTCGGACACACGCCGCCTGAACTCGGGTGGAGAATGGGGCTTCTGCTGTCGGCCCTTCTCGGACGATGAGCGGCCGCCCTGGTCAGCCGCCGCCGCGCTCGAAAGAAAGAGGTAACGGACGCGGCGGAGATGGGGCGGTGTGCGGAGGAGCCGGGCGTGGAATGCAACGACCTTTCGTGGGCCGTGGATGTGCAGGCTCTGCCACCTAACCGGGGCGGATGCGTCTCGGATGAACTTGGAGACACGCGATAAGATGCGACCTGTCGCGCCAGAATCTAAGCAGGCAAATGAGAAGATAGTGGTCCAGATTTCAGCGGGGACACGGTTCATGTCGCTATTGAAGAAGAGGTTGAAGCGAGGAAATGTACGCTTTTGCCAATGCCCGGCCCAACCCTAAAGGGTGTGAGTGTTGTACAGCATGTCGCGCAATTAGCGAATGCTCATGGGGACCCCGGAAATGGTACAGCTTTGAGGGGTGGTTGTCACGGTCAGCGCCTAGCATTGATTCAGGGATCTCTCAATGGTGTCCCTATTCATTCTCGTAGATATCAATGCTTACAGCCGAGCAGGTACCCCGCCGTGAATGTTTGGCAGCTATACGTGTGAGTGCCCCAAGTCGAACAAGCTTGAATGAAAGCATCGAATCAGAGCAGAGCATACCAAGATTGCATTCAATTCACAGATGTATCAGCGAAATTCACGACCAGCAGCATGCAAGGCACAGAAAGGAATGAAGTTCTCAGAAAGTTCGACTAGATCAAATCTGTGCAAAAACACATCGTTTTCCCACGGTGTCGCTGTCAGATATGTGGCGCTCAAGCCTGGCTCAAACTCAGTATTCGATGTTCAATGTTCAACACCTCCGCTGGCACATCATAAAGCTATCAATTTATAAACTAGAAAGCAGTCATTCATGAGCCGAAATATTAATGACACTTGTCTGCGCCGTGAAGTATTCAAAGTCGTAAGAAAGGTACGAGAATAATGTGCGTGCAGAAAGCCATATGTATGAGTAGCTCAGAGAAATTTAACTAAAGAAGAGACAGAATGGCACAGATAGCCATGGTGGCGGAGAATGTGGTACCGAGGCCTGTCATCATCACAGACGTCGCGCCCGACTTGCTCGATACACTAGAACTGGCGGCGCTGGCGGCAGCGGTACCGGCGCTCTGAGAGATGTAGATGCTTAGAGAACGGTACTAGCAACAGAGTCATTGAAAATACTCACAACAGGATTTGCGACGTTGATGGTGGTGTAAGTGGGGACAGCGTTCGCGGTCTGGAAAGACAACGTCGTGCCGACGGATTTCCAGAAGGAAGAGAAAGTAGAGTCGGCTTCCTGGGCATTTGTCGTCGACCTGCAGCGAAATATAAATGTGAATATGCACAAGGGTAGAACAGGGAGCTGGAAACGTACAGGAATCCAATGCGAGCGGGATCCGAAGCCTGGTCAGTAAGGTTTCCCCAATAGAACGCGACCAAATTGCTCTTGACTATGGCCGTATATATTAGCAGGAATATGTGTTCTGGAGTTTGGCTTAGGCTTACAAAACGGATCCCCCAAGAGGTACGAGAAAGCTTGTCCGACTAAAAAGAACCGTCAGCTAAAATGCATCGGCTATGGACAAATGCTCTGTACCAGTCGGAGGATCATTTGGACCCAGGCTGGGGGTGCAGTTAGCGGAGGTGCTGCCGCCCCCCGGGCCCCAAATGTCAAATGGATTAATAGGGAATCGTTTTCCAGCGATACCAATCGCAAGGTTCAAAGGTACCGCGCAGGGCGTGCTGGCGCCACTCTGGCTTACTCCTTGGAGGGTTTGAATGTCATTTGCAGTGAGAAGCTGTAACGTAAACGTTAACACGCAACTCATGCAGTTTAAGTAGTCGCTTACGAGGTCGGTCGTTCCCGAGTCAAAAAGCGCGCTAAGCCCGTACTGGTTGGTGAAGGTCGTGTTCACGGATGAGTTCTTCAGCAGCGTCCCTTCGAGGTACAGCCCATCAATCGCTGTTTCCCAGACCATCGGGAGCGTGGGAATAATGCTTTCGATATCCTTCGCGAGTGTTGGGGACGCTTGCTTGTTTACCGGAGTGGCCAAGTTGCTGAGAAGAACAAGGCTCGAGTCATATTGTCTCACGGGAACCCAAGTGAGGGAATCATTGCTGATACCCGAAGGGAGGCCGCCGATAGTCAAAACACCGGCGTTAGAGCCAACAGAGGTAGGGACCTCGCGTTGAAGAGTCAGGGTGTACATCGGACTCCTGCCAATTCGCAAAAAAACGGTTCAGTGAAGAGGATCGCCTATAGCATAGTATGCGCGTACTTGATCTTGCCAGCGTCGGCCAGGCGGTTGAGCAAGGGTGCGCTCGATGCCATTGCCTGCATGTATGTGCTCACGAAAGATTCGCCTGTGATCTGGGTTCCAGTACTCGCGTTCAGCGCGGTGCTCACAGCCTCGCCCAGGATGTTGGAAATGAAAGGGAATCCAACGCCAAACCTGAAGCGACCGTCAGCGAGAAAGAACACAAGAGGTGCATGCGCACATACAGCCCGGAGAATGAGAGAGGGTCGTTCCCGGTAGCTGCAATGTATCGCTTTAGTTGAAAGGAGCACAGAGGATGGATTCGACGCACTGATGACACCAAATGGTTGCTGCGATTGTGTCATCCCAGCAAGAGTCACATTATCAGTGCCGATTGTTCCGTCGTTGTAGGTTTCATCGTCGGATGTCCCGTAATTCAAAATCAAAGGTTGCGATAGGTTCTGGAAAGTGGAAGTGGGGCTGTAGAGCGGGATACTCTTGTCCGTGACGCAACTCTCGCCTGATGGACCCGCACAGCTCTTGGAAGCCGCCCACAGATCCGACGAGCCTGATCATCGCAGTTCATTGTGAGTACATATTTCACAAAGCAGCGCTAGAAGTACGAACCGGTGTCCAGAAGGAATGTGAGAGTTTGTCCCCCGATATTCAGTGCAATCCCCTTTCATTAAAGTCAGTCGTGCAACGTGAGTGATAGAAGTAGAATCATACATAATCTTCGTCTCCCCCATCGTCTGCAATGGGTACTTGCACAATGTTCTGTCTCTTGGCCTTTCTTCCCTGGCCCTTAGTCCGCCGAACTGGCATGGTGATCACACCGTCCTCCATAATGCCTCTTTCCGGGAGCATGTGTGCCTCCCGTAAGAACCGTGGAAGAACGCCCCTAGCCATTGAGGTTGGCATAGGCTCAGGGGCAGCCAAGGCCAGTCCTGCCTGCGTCAGAGCGAGCGTGCTGTAGACGAGTGCGGAGATCATGGTGAGGATAAGTGGTTGCATCCTCTATTTCACTGTCATCTTTATATACCATAGCCGGGTCGCATCCAGAAGCACGCTTAAGCTCGACGCTCTGTAACAATGAGGCGGCGAGCGCCCATCATCACATGGACCGATCGTACACGGTGCGCACCGCTTCGAAGTTTGGTCTCCGGAGCCTCTCGCCAGTCATGTCTTTTGCAAAACGTTTGGATCTGCCAAGCTCGCGTATAAGATGAACACTGGTAACAGAAGAGCCGGCCGACTGCGCACCATAAATGATGTCAGAGACGCAGCCCGCAATTGTCGTTCAGTAGGCGGGTGGGAAGCGCCGTTCGGAACAGAATGCAGAGAACAACCGCAAACGTAGAGCGCCTTGGGAAATTCAACGAGTCGGCATGCTGTGTCAGTGAGGAGTAGCGACCTGTAGCAACGCGCGCTGCGGAAAATCGGGCGGGACGCTGGCACTGCATTGACCGTCGTTGCGTACATCATGCAACTTCATGCAACGTCCGGTGTGAAGTAGTTATGGCATTGCCAAGCGATGCGCATGGAAATCTGAGGCATACACAGGATATTTGTAATTCCCGTTCAAGCGTAGGATATCAGAATTGGAAGAGCGGCAAGAGCAAGCAAGAGGACTCGAGTCTCGAGCAGTTTGACATGAGGGTGCCTGGAAAACCTGCTGCATTAGCCATATTGGGCCGTGTTCCAGACCAAATTGACCCGAGGTTGAATTTGCATCTGAAAAACTATGTAATTATCAATTAATTTGGTGACACAAAAGTCTTTTTAAGAGCTCTATAGGACAAAAATCTAGAATCCCAGGACAAACAGGTGGCAGCATACAGTAATTATCACCTGGGTCCTGAGGCCTGAGGCATGGCGAGCGGTCTGCTGGTGACGATACTACACCCCACCGATCTACTGCATCCCTGCACCTCCGACCTCCCGAATCAGTACCGCGCACACGCACTCCACCATCGCGTCCATCCCCATCTCCGCCGCCTCGATCAGCAATAGCCCCGGCACTGGGCGCGCGCCACCGCTCTCGCCTTCGCCCTGCCATTCGCCCGCATAGTCGGAAGGCGGGTCTGGAGAAGGAGCCGCAACATTTCCGTGCTCGACGTCCCCGCCGACGAAGAGCCCCGCGGAGGCCTGAACGTATGCGGGGTAGACGATGTCTTCCCAGTAGTGGGGCGGATCGCGCCATAGCGAGCCGTCTGATTTGGATTGGGCTCCGGGGCATATCCCAGAGATAGATTATGGGCGAGGCGGAGACGGAGGGCAGGATGGGAAGGAGAGAGGAAGCGGGTTAGCGTATGCGCATAATCCGGAAGGGCAGGCAGAGGGAGGAGGGAAAGAAGCTCACCAGCCGTGTGGTACCCGTGGCGCTCGTGCCGCCGCTGCCGCAGCACATCATGCGGTACGCGCAGGAATACGCGCACATCCAGTTGGGCGACTACGTCTGGGTGCCAATACAGCAGAAACCCATCAACCAGTCCCCATACCACCTCCTCTTCTGCCCGCGCCGCCGCCGCCTCAAACGTGCCCCGCCATCTACCCACTCCCGCGCCAACTGGTATCTCTTTCTGCTTGTTCAGGTGGTCGTGACTTCGGTGCTCTTCCGGGATGCGCCCTGTCGCCTTCACGCCGCGCAGGAACGCGACGAGGCGCGCCCAGTCGATCGCACCGCGCGGCGCGTCCCAGTCCTGGATGCCGAGCTTGGGGTGCAGCGGGACGCGTCCTGCTGGCGGGGCAAAGTCATCCTGGTGGATGATGAAGCTATTTGGTAGGAGGCGCGCGAGGTGTTTCGCGAGGGTCGTCTTGCCAGAGCAGGTCGCGCCGCTGGAGGGGGTGATATCAGTACTTGTGGGTGATGTGGAGGAAGAGGGCGCACCCGATGCCGACGAGGATGACACGTTGCTTTGCGTGACTTGCTGATGTGCTGGGTGGTGAATGCGACTGCGATTGGGACATTGTGATGGCAGATGCAAAGGAAAGATATCGAGACGTCTATAGCTTGATGACTTTTCAAAAGGGCGATTTGGTCTTATAGCCAGAAATTGCTGGTCAGAGCGCAATGCTGGTTTCAGTTTCTTGTGCACAGAAAGGTCCACGATAAGACCAATTGCGCGACGCAGGGTCAGATTCTGAATCCTGCGCAATAGTTTGCTGATGACAGATCATGATCAAAGACTGGCCAAAGCGTGATTTCGCACATTGCACCCGCGCTGTGTACACCTTCGACATCCTCCTCAATCGCAATGGCTACTTCCTCAAAACAAAACAAAAACGCTATCTAATCTATAATAACTCTGCACACTCGTTCATCGAAATTTCCCGAGACCTAGCTGTTCGATTTCTTCGCAGCTGCTGATAGCCATTATGACAAATAGAAGAAAAAGATTCAGTAAGCTCGCGACCAACGAAGTCAAAAACAAGATAAATCCGTATTGTATACAATGTTCTTCGCGAGACATACTCATACAGTGCATGATGGTCACCACAACTAATCATAAGGTGAACGTGTTGGGCAGGGTATGGGCGTCCAAGTTGGCAAGGGTGACTCCGCTGCGGTTGCTCCTCGAGGTGACTTGAATCTTCTTTTTCTTCAATAGCTATCTAAATATACAACCAGTAACCGAGAAGTCGCCTCATGTCCTCGCATCACTGCTGCTCTCAGAGCACTGCCATAATGCCCTCCTTGTGCATTAGGATCAGCGCCGCACGCGAGTAACATACGAACTATCACCTCTTGACCGCGACACGACGCAGCTTGTAAGGCACTTCCATACGCTCCTCCCTGCGCATTTACATCCGCACCACTATCAAGCAGAATTCTCACCGCTAACCTGCAGTCATTGTATGATGTGACTTGCAACGCATTGCCGTAGTAGCCTCCCTGTGCATTGACATCCGCGCCATGCTCAAGCAACAATCTCATGATCTCCTCGTGGCCGTGAATAGCCGCAGCTTGCAAGGCACTGCCGTACCTGCCGCCTCTGGCGTTGACGTCTGCGCCGTGCTCTAGTAGCAGACGTACTATTTCTGCTTGGCCATGGATCGTACCCGACAGCAGGGAAGGGCCATATACCTCTTTCCAGTGTGCATTTCTATTTCCCCCATTCTCGAGCAATCTACTGATGATGGCGTCATCGGCGCCTCCCAACGCGGCTTGCAGGGCATTGGCATACTGGCCTCCGGGCAAGTTCGTATCTGCTCCATGGAGCAACAGTAGTTTGACGGTTCGAACACTAAGTCGACAAGCGGCAGCTTGTAAAGAGTTTCCATAATATCCGCCTTGCGCGTTCGGGTTTGCGCCGTGCTGAAGCAAAAGTTCAACTAAGATATCGTGGCCTCTGAATGAGGCTGCTTGCAACGCGCTTCCGTAAGAGCCTCCTTGTGCATTGACGTCAACCTTCGCGCCAAGCAAGAATCGAACAACTGCTTCGTGACCTCCATCCGAAGCAGCTTGCAAAGCAGTTCCATAAACGCCTTGTCCTATGGCATGCAAGTCGGCACCATTCTCCAGCAACAGCCTGACAATTTCTCCATGCCCTGCACATGATGCAGCGTGCAGAGCAGTTCCAAACTTTCCTCCTGTTCCGTGCACATCCTCGCCATTTTCAAGAAGATGTCGCACGACCTGCTCCAGGCCTGATATAGCAGCGTAGTAAAGAGGCGGGGCGGCGTCTGCGGGTGTCTTTTCGAGATTCCTCATGAAGTATTTATCTGGATCTTTGAGCCTAATCCAATTTATGAGCGCGCCGTTATTCAAGAAGAGCCGGTCCGCCATTTTACAGGCAGTTGACCCGACCCCACCTGACAGCATATGCGCAACCCAATGCTCTGCCACATATGAAGCTAGTGGAAAAACCTCGAGTGAGCTGTCGTTCATCACATGCAGATTTCCCATTTGTAGGAGATAGGCTAGGCAGGTCTGAGCAATCCAAGAATCGGCTAGACCTTTGTCCATGCCGAAATTAGCAGCCATTCCTGCCGTGATGCGATTGGACACCAAATAATCCTTGACCGACATATGGGCCAATTTAACGTATCCTGAACTATTATTCAGTGCATGCAACCTGTGAATTAGATCAAACTCACCGTCGAATTCCGCTATGAATATAGAACACACAGCCAGCATATCCTTGGGACCGAAGTATCGAAGGTCCGGATCATAAAATGGCATACCGCTGGACGGAAAATTCACGGTCGCCACATCCGCAAGCTCTTCAGCTTTGAGAGGACGATTAGAGAATGCCAGCCATGTGAGAAATTTTTTCAAATCGAGTGGGCGAGAACTAGAAGAGAGGTTTCTCTCGTACATCGCGTCTAGATCTTTCGGTAGTGACTTCATCTGTTCTTCAACAGCGCGATAGTTGGGACATTGGACAAGCTCGGATAGCTGTAAAGTGACCCATCGGAACCTACGACACATTCAAAAAGAACCCAATCAGATGAAAGGATATCTACTTACATTCCATCCGCACCGTTACTCAAAGTACTTCTCACAAGTTGTCGTGTCCTTTGATCCCATCTGGTCAGCAATGCAAGCTGTGAATCAATATACATCGTGATGTCTTGATTCAAAGGGCGCCCCGTGAGAGACACTCGGACAAGACCTTTGATACTGGTCGCTAATCGGTCCTCGATGTCGTGCTCCCGTCTGCTAGAGAGTAGCAGGTGCAGACTATCTACACCTGACTGCAGAAGATCGATGACCCATGCCAAAATTTTACGCCTTTCCGTGCATTCGTCTAGTGCATCTATGACGATGTAGGCATGCTCGAATCTGCCAATAATCTGCTTGAGGGCAAGCTGGAGAGCAGCGATGGAAGGTTGCTGGTGGCCATTGCCGTAGATATGCAGAAGTGGCGGTGGTAGCTCGTGGCACTGGTCCGATAGTTGCAAGATTAGCGAGCGGAGCAGTTTGTGATGTAGAGAGAAATCATTCTGCGCGTTCCTGTTATCGAAGAAAAAATATGCGCAGGCGAGGTTGGGCTTATCCGTGCAGTGCGATAAGATATTTTCAATAGTCGTCGAGCTAAAGATATGCCATGTGGAGTAAGCTGACGATCACATAAAGAGGGGCTAGAGTACCATATAATAGTTTTTCCACATCCCGCTACAAACACAGTTGTTGTCAATAGCTGGTGTATCTTGAGGCGCGGAGAGACGTACGCGTTCCGAATAGCCACAGAACTGACTGAGGAGTTTCCTTCCATGCTACAAAGTCTTTTCCACCAAGAAACCAGGAGCCGGTATTGGGGTGATGCTCTTCTCTTGCTGCATGGTAATTTCCCGAGCAGTCGGGTGCGCTTAGCCATCGGTAGATCTTGTCTGCTGCGGTGAAGTTAAGGTAACAGTCCAGCGTATACACATTCGCGAGTTTTACGATACTAACCTTGATCTGTGTTGATTTGATAAATATTCCCATTAACGTTGTAAACCTTTCCCTTCCCAGAGACATTCGTTGTTTGAAAAGTCTGGTAGGTTTTGCATTGAAATTCAGAGACTCTGTGGGGCCAGTTGGACTCTGACTCGAGTGGAAAGTAGACGTACCGCTGCGGTATCTGGACTCAGGGAGCACATATGAGGTAGATGCTCTTGTGAAGCAGTTATGCTCATGGCATCCGTGGTAACAACTTGAAGTGAGGGAAGTGACGGTTTGGCCTGGGTTTGGCACTATTTGGTGGCAGTGTTTGCTGTACTGTTACAGTGGCAGTGCTTGCCAATGGCGAGACGACCCTGGACCACCCCTCAAACACCCTTTGACCGGCACTCGATAGCATCAAAGATGTATCAGCTAATTCTCCGACCATCCAACATGCAAGATTAGCGCGCAGTGATGGCGCTGAGTTTGGCGGTGGGAGGGGTGTCTATACCGACCTCCACGGCGCCGACGATTTGTGTTATAAACCCGTTATTTTCGTACCCATCCAAAACCAATCCTGTTCATCACCATGGCTCTTTCAGTAAAGGAAAAAGTTTATCACTCACTCTACCCTGCCCTGGCACTCCCGGAGTGTTCAGTATGGCACCTTGTCTTCGAGAATCCCAATGCGCCGAAAGATGACCAAGTAGTATTTGTTGATGGGGTCACTCACAAGGAGATGCGGTAAATCAAGCCTTCGGCCCTCTTCATGTTCGATTTCTGACGAGAACCATAGATTTGGCGAACTGAGAACTTTGTCAACACGCCTCGCTTATGGCCTCCTCCACCGCACATCGCTGGGCCAGGACGACGTGATCTTGGCGTACTCTCCCAACTCCTTCCTGTATCCTGCTTTCGTACAGGCAACGCAAGCAGCCAACATCTGCGTCACACTGGCCAACCCTTCATATCTCCTCGCAGAGCTCACGCATCATATCCGCGACTCTGGCGCCAAGGTCCTTGTGGTCGGTCAGGGCGTGCTGCCTGTTGCATTGGAAGCAGCGACCGCATGTGGCATCCCACGAACAGATATATATGTGCTGGAGGACGACTATTCCGGGGAGCAGAAGAGCGTTTGGTCTTTGATGGGACGCGAGGAGCTGGAACCGAGACGATTAAGTTCAGAGGAAGCGCGAGGGCGGACGGCTTTTATGTGTTACTCGAGCGGAACCACTGGGCGCGCGAAAGGAGGTATGTCTAGTTACTTCACGTTCTCGGGAGTCCTATTCATAAGCCTTGCAGTGGAATCAACACATTTTAACATAACCTCTGTGATGCTCCAAACCATCGCTTCCGAACCTGCGTCGTATACGAGGCGCGAACGTTGGTTGGCCATTTTGCCCATGTACCACATCTACGGTGCCATGTTCTTCATGTTCCTGTCTCGTACGCGCCATCTTTTACATACCACTACACTGCTAACATTTGCACCCAGCCTATTGTTCTGCGATAACGTACATCCTCCCCAAATTCGACCCAGTCCTCTGGCTTAGCTCGATTGAGCAGCATAAAATCACCTGCGCGCACATCGTGCCCCCCATTGCGCTCTTCCTCGCGCACCATCCCCTGGTTCCTAAGTACAACCTCACCTCTGTCTCTGCGTGGGGCTCGGGAGCAGCGCCGTTGCCGCTCGAGATTGCAGTACTCGTTGAGAAGCGCACTGGCGTCCCGGTGCGGTCTGGATACGGGATGAGCGAGACGACTTGCGTCGTTTGCGGCACGCCGGGCTACAACGACAAGCCAGGGACAGTTGGCGGACTGGTGCCGAATATGCAGGCGAAGCTTGTGCCCGTGTCTGAGAAGGACCTGCTGGAGAACGGTGGAGACGGGCGCGGCGAGCTGTGGGTCAAGGGGCCGCAGATCATGAAGGGGTACTGGAAGAATCCGACTGCCGACAGAGATGCCTTCGGGGATGACCAGCATGGCAAAGGGCAGGACCGGTGGATGAGGACAGGGGATGTTTGTGTGATTGACGAGGATGGGGACATGTTCATCGTGGATCGAGTGAAAGAGTTGATCAAGTACAAGGGATTCCAGGTTCCGCCTGCTGGTAAGTTCCCCACAACACAACTCTCATAATGCCTGCTGATCTTTTGCGTAGATCTTGAAGATCTCCTGTCGAAGCATCCAGATGTCGCAGACGTCGCAGTCATCGGCGTGGAGCTCAAGGAGCAGGCGACGGAAGCGCCGCGAGCGTACAGTATGTCGCGTTATTCTTTCGATGAAAGTCGCGTTGGCTGATTCCTGCCATGCAGTCGTACCGAAACCGACCGCGGACATCTCGACACTTCACGTTACCCTCGCTGAGTGGGTCGCGTCACGGGTGGCCGACCATAAGAAGCTGCGTGGCGGTGTGCGCCTCGTTCAGAGCATCCCCAAGAGCGAGAGCGGGAAGATTTTGAGGAAGGTGCTGCGCGAGGAGGCGAAAGCTGAGGGTGCAGCTGGAATAAAGGCGAAACTGTAATGCGACTGAATCACTGCTCGTTTTGCATCTTCCAGTGATGTGGTGTTGTATGGCACTTGGGGTTATATTGTAGAGTTTCGTATAAATTACCTGTTTGGCTGTATTGTGAATTTGACTTGTGTTCGTTTTGCCAGCTAGTTCAAGAGCTTTAAAATTGGAAATCTAACCGACTGTGGCGAATATGCATGCCGTCCTTCGAACAACTTTCCTTGTAAACATTTTCTTTAAAAAAGATATCATCATGCGACAGACATCGGGGCGGCCCGCCGTGTGTTAAAATGGTTCCCTACTCTAAAAGCTTCTACTTGTCTATCATAGGGCACTAAATACATTGAGCCGGGTCTGCTCAGCCCCAAGGACCGCAGTACTGTTACTGGTCAAGTCCTGAGGCCTGATTTGGGTCTGATAGCGAGTCAACTGGTACTTGGCAGGAACCGGTTCAACGTCCCGGCTTTGTCATTGGTCGACGAGCGGGGAGTATGAGGACGTAGGGAACAGAGGGCTCCAGGCACCCACCCGTGCCTGGAGCCCTCCACACCCCTTAAATCAACCAATTTTTGAAGCCTAGATTGTCCCCCCGACCTCCAAATTCCGGCGCCGAAGTCGGCATACATATCGGTCTTGCAGTTTCCCCGCACTGCGCACATGGCTCGCGGTATGAGACATTCGGTATCGTATAAGAGGACTGGAACGCAAAGCAATCTACTACGCACTGCTCCAACCACGCGCATTTCGCTCCCCGACCCACCAACCTCTGACTTACACCATGTAAGTGACTGCCAAAAATCAACACTGCGATCCCTTGACTCACATCAATTTCATCAGGGCTGGACGTTGGCCTGAAGACATAGCGCCAGAGATTTCGAGCCTTTTCCCTTACCTGAGGAACAATGGCCTTCTATTGGATCTATCATCATACCCAGGAGGCTTTGAAGTGTATGATAGATACTTCGAGAGAACCTCAAACGGATTTCAGCACAAGCCTCGAGTGCAAGTCATCAAGATCACGTACGGCAATGCACACATCACCGACCGCGCCGTCCTCGAACGATTCTATAACGCAATCAAGGACTACCAGTCCATCGTCATCTCGAACGAGAATCTTGGAGGAGACCCGAAGCCGAATGTCTTCAAAGAGTTCGTCATAGAGTACCAGAACCTTAACAACATTGACAACCGCTGCATCAAACGCCGTAGGATGCGAGAAGGGGAGACGCTCGACTTCGGATGGGATATCAAAGAAGTTCTATGGGGTGCCCATCCGTTCATATGGAGTTTAGACAAGTTTCCAAAGGCCTTTGAGAGCTTGTTTTGGGCGTTGGACCACGATAGTGACGTGCTGATATCTGGCGAGAATATGGACTGCGATCCATCACCCGGGCGGGGGAAGCACTGTTGGATCACTTATTCAGATACCCATCACAATGGGAGCCGTTATGATATGATTGAAGGTCACCGTTTTAGGTTCACAAGGCGATGGGGCGAGCCGAAGAAAGAAGGAGAGTGTGTGGTTATGTGAGAGATTTATGTATTGGGAAATTCCGGTACCATAGATAGACACAGAAGATCATCGAAACGGGTTTTCGCCAATGGTACGCCTAAGCGGCCGCATATTCAGTATCCAGGAGGATATGGTGAAATGAACTGACGAGCACTGTTGTGTGGACCATGTTAGAGGGTATCCGATACCCGATCGATTCGATAGATTGATCAGAGTAGAGAACGACGTCAGATGTGCCAGTGGATTCAAGTTCTAGGCACGATGAGAGCAAGAAGTGCGGCCTGACTGATACAGCTAAAAAAATTATATCGATTCAAGGACTTACTTTTTAGTTTGCGGTCAAGTACATACTGGTGTTGAGTCGCGGTCGAACAACGGGCGAGTCACAGGCCAAGATTGAAGTAAGTTTGGTTGAAGTTCGGAGCTGCCGGCCAAAGCCGAATTGGAAACGTGGCTTTTCACACTTTGCCGAAGCATTGATCTCTGCCGTAGTCAGCTCTGTCTTACCCCATCTATATCTCCTTGCCCTTCGGTATCAACGCCATAAGCCTTTGTGTCACGCCGTGGCATAGATGTACCGACGACACCATCGAATCGAAGCATCCTTAACCCTTTTCAAGTGATGCATAAATATAGCTTCGACAGATTGACTGTTGGGCAGTCATAACCACGGAAATGCCAGTGCCATCCTGCCACGACCGACTTTATAGGGTGCTACATCATTACTCAAGCCCGACCTATAAATGAACTTTGCTGCTATGAGTTCTTGTACAGTCAATTCCCTACTATCTCTATCGCCATGTCTTCTGAGAAGATCTACCACTCAGTTTATCCCTCGCTTGCACTTCCCGAGACGTCGGTCTGGCACCTGGTCTTCGAGAACCCGAACGCGCCGAAGGATGACCAAGTGGTCTTTGTGGACGCTATCAATGATCAGGAGATGAGGTACGCACTCATATTTGCTTGTTAAACCCCCAAGCAATAACGACGCGTACAGATTCGGCGAACTCAAGACCCTCACGAAACGCCTGGCATATGGTTTACTGAATCGGACAAGTCTGGGCCCCGACGACGTCATTCTAGCCTACTCCCCCAATACTTTCTTGTATCCTGCGTTTGTTCAAGCTACACAGGCAGCTAACCTCTGCGTCACTGTACGTTCCATTCCTTTATTGATCTGTTTCGGAGTGACTCATCTATTTCGATACAGCTCGCTAATCCTGGGTACCTTTTGGACGAACTAACACATCATATCCGTGACTCTTGTGCACGCGTCCTGGTCGTCGGGAAAGACATGTTCAACATCGCCTTGCAAGCAGCCGAGAAGTGCGGGATACCCTACACAGATGTCTACGTCTTGGAGCCAGAGGATCTCACTCAAGGAGGCCTAAAATTCAAGAGCATCTGGTCGACAATGGGCAGTGAGGAGCTGGAACCTCGGAGGTTGTCCGCGCAGGAGGCCAGAGAGCGTACTGCTTTCATGTGCTACTCGAGTGGAACAACTGGAAGGGCAAAAGGAGGTATGTGCATAAGGTTCTCTTACCCTCCTAGTGTAGCTTGCCCTGACCACTTTACGACCCAGTTGAATCGACACATTACAATATCACCTCAGTCATTCTCCAAACCATGGCCGCCGAACCTGCCTCATATACGAAGCACGAACGTTGGCTGGCGATTCTACCTCTATACCACATCTACGGCGTGATGTTCTTCATCTTCCTCTCCCGTAAGTTCCATACGTCCATGTGTGCAGCAGCAAAGGCTAATCACCTTTTTGTTCAGCCTACTGCTCTGCGACGACGTACATCCTCCCAAAATTCGATCCATTGATGTGGTTGGGCTCGATTCAGAAGTATCGTATAACAGTACGTTTTCAGTCATTTTCCTGTTACCGTACCAGCGTTTAATGTGTTGTCCTGTCTAGTGCTGCCACATCGTTCCCCCGATAGCATTGTTCCTCGCCAAGCATCCCATCGTGTCCAAGTACGACCTCTCCTCAGTCGTCGCATGGGGGTGTGGAGCAGCTCCTCTCGGCACGGACCTCGTCGAGCTCGTTGAAGCACGCACAGGAGTCAAAGTCCGTTCAGGATACGGCATGTCCGAAACTACTTGCGTGATAGCCACGACGCCGGGCTGGAACGCCAAGCGCGGCACAGTGGGTACAATCGTCGCCAACATGACGGCCAAGTTGGTTCCCGTTGGAGGCCGTGTGGAAGCGGACGGCAGGGGCGAATTGTGGTTGAAGGGCCCGCAGGTGATGAAAGGGTACTGGCGGAACCCTGCCGCCACGCAGGAGACGTTTGATGCCGAGGGGTGGATGCGGACGGGGGATGTTTGTGTGATTGATCAGGATGGGGACATGTTCATCGTGGACCGAGTGAAGGAGCTCATCAAGTACAAGGGCTTCCAGGTTCCGCCCGCAGGTAAGCCGTCTCCTCCCCGATAACGTCTCTGCTTTGCTGATTGTCGGGTTTAGACTTGGAGGACCTCCTGCAGAAACACCCTGATGTTGCTGACGCGGCGGTTATTGGGGTTGATTTGCCTGATCAACACACTGAGGCGCCTAGAGCATACAGTACGTTCTTCAGTCATGGCGTTAATTCATGCTCGCTCACACTCTTTGTAGTTGTCCCCACTGCTACAGCGGCTAGCAAGAACCTCGCGGAAGACATCGCACAATGGGTGGCTTCACGTGTCGCTGATCATAAGAAGCTGCGCGGAGGCGTGCGTATCGTCGAGAGCATACCCAAGAGCGCGTCTGGAAAGATCCTGAGAAAGGTTTTGAGAGATGACGCGAAGGCCGATGGCCAAGGTCTTTCAAAGATCGTGGCCCGTCTGTGATTATACGACAGCGGGCGGGGCGTCTAGGTTTTCTAACTTATTCATATTCCTACTATCCACTTTGCAGAATATGAGTCTGCGTCAATAATCGTATCCTGGAGCTCGAGCTTATTATTAGCACCCGCCCAATTTGTACAGCCTCCAAGGCAGTGACAGGCAGTGACATCAGGTCAAATTTGTGCTGCATCTTGATATCCCACCTTATCATCTTCCTCGTCTTTCTTTGCCAATTCCTGCAACATTTAGACAGCTCAAACGATGGTGCGCATTCAATCTCATTACAGTATCTCACGTTCGGCTGATGACTAGATCAACCAGTCAGCGCAAGAGTATTACGGAGAGCAAGAGCATCCCGCCGGGCATCGCAAGAAGCATCATCAGCAACAGTACGAAGGCGAAGATGGTCCCGGATCCCAGTTTGACAATAGAAGCAACGAAGGAGGGGCATATGGTGGAGGCGGAGGCGGTGGATATGGCGGCCCACCAGAGTTGTCAGTCACTCTACTCCCAATGAGAGCATTCACTGACCAGATGAACCTCCGTATCTCACAGTCCACAGGCCCACCAACGTCCTCCCCGTGACGAATATTCTGCCCCTCAATCGGAGCAGTATGGTGGAGGCAGAGGTGGCTATGGAGACGAGTACGAGAGGCCAAGGCCGAGTGGAGAGGGCTATCCCGAGCATGCGTGCGTGTCTCGTGATCATAATCTATCAACATATGCTGATGTCTGTTTAGCCCACAACACCACCAGAAACATCATCCTGGTGGCCAGTTCGAGGGTGCTCCGCCTTCCCGGCCACCCCGCAACGAATACGAGGACGAATACAATGCCCCTCCCGGTCCTCCTCAAGGGTACGGCAACAGACCTGGGCAGGGATACGCATCCGGAGGTGGAGGACCAGGCTATGGTCAAGGCAGATCAGAGTACGGAGGTGGGGGATATGGCGCAGGACGACAACGCCAGGAAGACGGGGACGCGGACGCGGAATACGCGAAGAAGCTAGATGCGGACTTGAACCACGGAGGTACTGTGGCAGATGAAGATGAACCTAGTGGACAACAGTATCATCCTCCTCAGGGGCCTCGTGAGTGGATTCTAGCTGGCTATCGATGTTTACTTATACCCTTCCAGCCGGAGGCCAACACACCCAGCAGCAGTATCATCCCCCTCAAGGTCCTCGTACGTATCGCCTTCCTGTTTACAAATCTATGTTCATTCCAACCTTGACCAGCCGGAGGACAGTATGGTGGGCAGCAGTACCATCCTCCCCAGGGACCTCGTGAGTCTCCTTCTGCTCGTCGTGTATCTCCACTAACAGACTGGAAAGCTCAATCGTACTCGCACATACCCGCTCTTGCTGCGGAACATGATGAGGATACAGATCCTGAGGTCTATCACCAAGCAGCGCAGAAGCTACACCAGTACCAGTCGCAGCAACATGCTCCACCAGAAGAGAATGAAGAATCGTTCAATGCCCATATGGCCAACCATGCCCAAGCCTATGGGTGCGTATCCATCTTCGTGATCCAGTATCCGTTCAGCTGATCCGCCATCAGCCCAAATGCAGATCACTCGAACATGGATGCAGACGCCATTGGTTCTGCAGCAGCCATGGAAGCTCTCAGAATGAGTGGCGCTAACCAGAATTCCGGACCTCAAGCCCAGCAAACCCCTGCTACCCATGCCAATACTTCACAGGTCTCAAGCACCGGCGGATATCCTGCGTACCCCTCTTCCCCTGCGCCCCCTCCGCAGTCACAGTCTGGTCCTCCGCCTCAGTCAGGTCCTTCTGGTCCAGGACCTGAAGAGGAAGATTCTGGTGCGGGTGCTAGTGCAGGAGGACCTCAGGACTTCGTAAGCCTTTCACTCTGATTGCCTACAATTTGAAACCTGATCGATTTCTCATCAGCTTTCCATGGCTATGGGGAAGTTCGGCGGTATGGGCGGTGCCCCTTCTCCTGGTGCTGGCGGTGGAGCACCTCAAGACAAGCTAGTGCGTCCTTCAAGAGTTATCCACGATGCAAATAACAGCTGACACTTGTTGCATAGATTGCTTTGGCCATGGCCCAGGCTGGTAAGCTGTTTGACAAGAAGAATGGCACAGCTGCCCAAGGAGCGAATCAGGATGCTAAAGCCGAAGGTCAGCGACTGACGATCCTTTTTATGCATAAACTAACGTTAATTCCATCGTAGCTATGAAATCGGCAGCTGCTACGGCGATGCGACTGGCTGGACAGTACAAGACCACCGGGAAGTTCGCTCCACAGAGCGGGGATATGCAGCAGCTGATGGGTGCTTTCATGTCGTTCTTGAAGTAGATTGGAAGTCTAGGTTATGTTTATGTACTTCATCTCTGTATTTACAAATTAAATTTGTAGTTTAACGTCCTTCTCCCTCATCGATGCACTCTTCACAGTGGCTCGAAATACACATCCTCTCGCTATTGCCGGCATATCTCCCCTATATCACGATACGGCTACTGTGACTATATCAGCCCAAATATACAGTACTGCTTTTGAATGGCGAAATCGTCTCGCGAACGTCCTCTGCGAGCATGGGGAGTTCATTGCTCGTGTTGTCTTTCATCGATAAGTTGAATAACTCACTGACGGCACCGACTATCAAGACCATAAGCCTATTGTTTCTCACAAGTTATCGCGGTCCAGTGCACGTTTCGAGGAACTCTTTGTTTCATGCTCCAGCAGCCGTCCCCTCCCCAACAGCTATCCCACCACTCCTCGAAGCAATGAAGCTGATAAGCGGGCTCTCGGAGGTCTAAAGGTTTCAGCAACACCACTCGATCATCCGGCCGCTTGTTCAATCGCTGTATGCCCCTCATAAAATAGGCATGAGAATCCGCTCGATGCGCATATCTGAAGTCTCTACCCGCCACGGGCCGCACCGGTTGAAAAAATACGGATTGCAGGGTTACCGGCTGTGGAACAACGCCGGAAGACTGGGGTTTAGATATGCCTAGAGCAATTTTTAATTGCTCTCTCCTGAAAGGAAGCTGTCTCATTTGGGAGAAGCGAAGGTACTTGAGCGAAGGTGCCAAGTTACCGATATCATCGAGTAACTGTCCAGTTACTTGGACCTGGAATTTGCGGGTAAAATGCAAGCGCCGAAGCCGTAGACAAGGTGCGAAGATGGAATCCTCCAATTGACGTCCACTGGGATTTTGGGATTGGAGTGGAAAGCCGGAGCTAGTGAGCTCCTCGAGCCGAGGAAAGATCATCAGCGGCTCATCAGGGATTGCAGTTTGAGAGGAGATATACAGCGTTTCAACAGTATCTGCGATGGCATGCAAGATATTGTGAATAGCCTTAGTACGACTGGTGTCATCCATTGGCGCAGTCGATGGTGAGGATGTTTTATGATGCATGACACGGCCACGGTGAATATGGATAGGTGATTCAGAGATCGCGCATCTGCGAATGTAACGTTTATTTGAGGGGATCTTGTAGAGCATCGAGCTCAACTTCAAAATCTGGTGCGATCCAGATACCACGATGGTCTGATACCTGAAAGGCTGTGTTACATCATGAATATATTTTGATACGAGGGATAGCGAGCGAGCAGTGAAACCTGTATCCGTACAGGCATAGCCACAGACAATATGCAGCATTTCAGGCGGGAGTGCATCCATGATAATATGATGGTGGTGTGGAAGCAAAGGAGATGCGACATTACAAAATGTCCATGTGGCAAGGCGACACGGTCACCTGATAAGCTAGATAGACAGAGTCACTTGCAGTTCAAATTGTAGGCGATTACTAGTACTACCTCAGCTAAAATAGCATTCCTTCGGGTCTTCGTCCCCCATCATCTCCTTACTGTGAGTAAAATCGCATACATTTTAAAGTTACAAAGAACTGCACTATTACATAGTACAACAGAATTCAAATCATTGAGGCAAGCCATAAGCAAGAAAACCATAACCTCCGGCGCTGAAGAAAAATCAGCTTAAGCATAACATATTAAACGACGGGACAAGCTGTGAGCGCACCTCGATAGACCTTTAGGTCGTGATTCTCTCATGAAGACTCCAACAACCGTCGCCGCCATCGATTCGTTCCTCCCATCCGCTCACCGTGCATCGCGCGCGGTGATCGACGTAACTTGGCAGTAGCACAATACGACTATCTGTTCTACTGAGCGCTTCCAAGTCTCCTTTGAGACTTTCATAGCACATATAACTGTAGCCGCACCTCCCTGGACTCGGAGGAGGCGCAGGTTTCACATATACATTCTCGATGCTCTTGGGCAATCTTCCGATGTAAGAGGTAGGTTGGTTGAGGCCTGAAGTGTAGGTGAGCACAGTCCTGAAGGAGGATTGCTGAGGCTCGATCACATCGAGCGCGAATTTGAGATCAGAGGGAAACAATATTTCTTGTTGAAAGTCAGAGAAGAATAGATGGGTGATGGATGGGGCGATCGCAGCAATGGTGGAAAGTATATCTCCTTCTCTTCCTCGGAACTGCATGATAGGCAGCGACATCAGATGCCAACGGCGGAGCTTGGGGCATACCGCGAGAGCTCGCGGGCCATTTCCATCATCAGGAGAATCGTGAATGGGAAAAGATGAGCTGGCCAGCTCCTCCAAGCGAGGAAAAATGATCAGAGGTGAATCGCTGACGTGGAAAGGGTCATGGTCGTCGAGATAGAGAACCTCAACCCACTCCGCAGTTGTTTGCAATACGCGATTCAGTGCAATAACGATCTGCTGCTGCTGCTGAACCTCTTTCTGCCTCTCCTTGAGAATTGCATACCACGTTTTCCTCTTTCTCGGTTGCCGCAATGCCATGACTGCCTCAAAGCTGTCTGACGCTTCTTCACTGTCCGAGTCTGCTACGCCCATAGGCGAGGGACAGTGTAGCGTGGAGGATAGATATAAGTATCGGACACGCCGGAGGTGAGGAGGTGTTCGAAGGAGCAGATCTTGGAATGCGACAGCTTGTTGTCGACCGTGGATAGACATGCTCTGCAGCTTGAAAGGCGCAGATACGTCGCGGATGAATTTCGAGACAAGCGACAAGGATCGGCCTGTGGAGCCTGCATCAGTGCAGGCATATGCGGATATTGTCGTCCATATCTCTGGAGGGGCGATATCCATACTGCGAGTTTGGTTGACAGCAGAAAGTGTGAGACTCGAATCCAGCGTTTCGGATCGGAATCATCGGCTGCTTGCGGAACCGCTCCGGACCGCGAGCTCCCGCGACGCGCCACCGTAGTACTAGTAACCTCAAAGTAACCTGTCCAAAACCTGTCTACCCTGAAGCTGATACCTCAAAATTTATTTGGTGATTGGCCGATTTTGAGAGTGTTTTATCAATTGTGAAAAGTTTTTGGAGGTGCTCAAGATTCATCACAATCTGGAGACAATTGGTCAGGCTGTAAGCTAGCAGCAGTCGCCGACAGACATTATAAAATTGTACTTCGTGCTGGAGATGAGCTTTCTGTAACACGAAATCCCCAGAATAGACCTTTTATCAAGGAATTTACGTCTGATGAATCCGCCATGATAAATCGAATAAGCCAGAATTAGCGTGCTAATGATTATCCCCATTTCCAGAAACAATTCACCACGAGTTACAGTATTAAAAAAAGCTTCATGATGATACTACATATCGTGTATATGAAATTGCAAGAAGAGTCAGGAAGTAAATCTCTGTACACCCGAAGTTTCAATTTTCGATTCGTTCAGGGAGGCTCCAACAACCATCGCCGCCGTTGATCCGCCCTTCCCATTCACTCAGCGCACACCTAGGCTCCAAGTGATTATTGTAACTTGGCAGCGGCACGATGCGGCTGTCCAGCTTGCGCAGCACCTCTAGACCCACTATGAGATGTGCATAGCTCGTATGCGGAGTTCCACACATCCCTCCTGGGGCCGGAGGGGCTGCCGGTTTCACGTAAACACTCTCGATGCTCGAGGGCAATCTCCCGATGTGAGAAACAAGATGATGGAAGCCCACCATCGGGACGACGGAGGGAGATTGCTGTGAATTGGTGATATCGAGTGCGACTTTGAGGTAAGAGGGAAAATAAGCCTCCTGTTGAAGATCAGAGAAGCGTAGGTGGGTGATGATGGGTGCAAGGGTAGATATAGCAGTGAAAACATCTGGTTTTGACCTCCGAGGGTATGTCATCAAATGCCAGTGATGCAGCCTTGGGAATAGCGCAAGAGTCGGCATGGCATCGCGGTCATTGCTTATCGGGAGATCATTACTGACTAGCTCTTCTAGGCGAGGAAAAACGATGGGAGCCGAATCACCGAAATTCAAAGAGCCACGGCCATCGAGATACAAGATCTCAATAGACTCTGAGACCATCTGCAATATGCGACAACACGCGGCGACGAGCTGTTTCTTCTCCGCGACCTGTGCCAAGCGCATTGCCCGTGTCTTGTTCACCTGTCGAGACTCTCCCACTGGCAATGAAGGGCGGCCCGACTCTCCTAAGCCGTGGGGAAAAGAAGAGGGTGGTGCGAGAGAGATATAAAGATATTTGACGAGGCGGAGGTGAGGAGGTGTGCGCCGCAAGAGGTCGTCGAGCGCATAGATTTGCTGGGGACCATGAGCAGCGATGCTCTGCAGCTTGACGCGTGCGGATGCCGCTCGAATGAACTTTGAGACGAGTGACAGGGACCGGCCCGTGATGCCTGCGTCTGTGCATGCGTATGAGGAGATCCTCAACCATACCTCAGGAGGAGCACGGTCCATATCGATGAGATGGGTGCTGCACCAGATGCGAAGAGTTTGATGTGCCAAGTCAGGGCATCGGATCGGATGGGCGAACGACTGCACCACCCGGATGAGCACCGGCCCGGCTAGCCGTGTGGCTCACGGTTAGCTCACAGTTCAAAAAATATTTATGCCATTAGTGAGTCACCAACAGGGGGCAGGCGCCGGAGCACTCGGTGAAACCAGCCCCCCCCCTGGTCGTGAGAATGTGGCTGTGCAACGCGCCAGCCACCGCCTGCTCACCCGCTCGTTTGTCGACTACCAACACCACAGATGGTCTCTGCTATAGAGTGAAATTTGAGGGTAATCACTAACGCAACGATTTGAGAGTACAGATGCAATATTTAGATAAATTTATGTCACCCTACAGAGTATACATTGCTCTCCTCCTTTATCTCCCTAATTGCCTTCAACCTGCTTCCTTATCAAACGTAAATACACTGTTCAGCACACTACGGTACGTAGGCTAGCACCAAATAATCAATTTTTATTTCTTAAGTGTTTCTACCATCCGCACAGCACCCTGCCACCCAAACCCAGCCATCATAGCCTCCAGCTGCATGATGTGCTTCTACAACTGGGCGGAATTTCACTAGTGGATATTCTACGAAAATTCAGCTTGTCTGAAAGCAGATCTGAGAGCATTTGTGTTGATATGCTTCCTGTTTATATGTGGTCTCGCCTTTGGAAAGACATATACTACATGTATACTCTCTACTCTATGGCACAACTGTATCTACACATTGTATTTGTGCTCTCAAATTGTTTCATTAGTGATTACCCTCAAATTTCACTCTATAGCAGAGACCATCTGTGGTGTTGGTAGTCGACAAACGAGCGGGTGAGCAGGCGGTGGCTGGCGCGTTGCATAGCCACATTCTCACGACCAGGGGGGGGGCCTGGTTTCACCGAGTGCTCCGGCGCCTGCCCCCTGGTCACCAACATGAAATGTTGGAAATATATTGCCAAGAGATCAGTGCTCGTACATCACTTCGTATAAAAAAGACGGCGCAGCCGATTCAACTGACGAGTGACAAACACTGCATAGCCCGCGTGTTGTTCCCATCAATATGGACAGTCTTTGGATAGTCTCCTGCTGACGACGAAACACTTGGGGGGCTTTTTAACGTATTAGTTATGGGGTGGCGCGCCGGGAGACGAGCTGTAAAGCACCTACTTCAATGTACCATTAAGTCGCGATTCTGTTAGGGAGACTCCAACAGCCATCGCCACCATTGGTGCGTTCTTCCCATTCGCTCAGCATGTATCGCACTCGGTGATCGCTATAGCTCGGAAGCAACACGATGCGACTGTCTTCCCTGCAGACCGCTTCCAGGCCTCTTTCAAGACTGAAATAGCTTAGGTAGGGGTTCCCACACTTCCCTCCTGCGGCTGGCGGCGCTGCAGGTTTCACATATATCCTCTCGATGCTCTCGGGAAATCTGCCGAGGTGAGAAGTACGCTGATTGAAGCTTGGGGCATCAGCGTTCCTGGTGAACGAAGAGGATTGTCGAGGATCGATCACATCGAGTGCAGCTTTGAGACGAGAAGGAAACCATCCTTCTTGTTGAAGGCCAGAGAAGAACAGGTGCGTGAGGGATGGGGCGATGGTGGCGATGGTGGTAAGTACATCTTGTCCGTCTATGCCTTGGAATAGCATGGCGGGGTATGCCTTCAGATGCCATCTGCGGAGTTTGGGACATACCGCGGGGGTTTTCACGGCATCGCTATCACCAGGAAGATCGTGAATAGGAAAAGATCCACAAGCCAGCTCCTCCAAGCGAGGGAAATCAATGACGGGCGAATCGCCGACGCGGAAGAGATCATCATCGTCGAGGTAGAGAATCTCAACCCACTCCGCGGTCATTTGCAGTATACGTTCAACACGATGCACATCTGCTGTTGCTGCTCAGCTTGTCCCCGCTTATCTTTAACAAGCTGATCCCACATGTTCCGCCTGCCCAACTGTCTCAATTTCCCAGCTATGTTGAAATGGTCCGACGCTGCTTTATGGGTGGATAGATAGAGATATCTGACGCGCCGAAGGTGAGGCGGCGTTCTAAGGAGAATATCTTGGAATGCAGCGGCCTGCTGCTTGCCACAGATGGAGATGCTTTGTAGCTTGAAGGGCGCAGAAGCATCTCGGATGCCCTTTGAGACACGCGACAGCGACCGACCCGTAGCACCTGCGTCGGTGCAAGCATGTGAAGAGATCCTCGCCCATATCTCGGGAGGAGTACGGTCCATAGCGATAAAATGGCAAGGCGAAGCTGTCTGAGTCCCGAAGTTGGAAATCGCTGAAGTAGCAGATGTGTGACCGGATCAGATAAGCGGGCGGCTTCCTATTGGGCATTCGGACCCCGCCAAATCCTATATTCGCCGATGTTCAGAACAAATCATTGTGAATGGTATTAATAATTGACTGGTATACATATCTGCATGCACAACACAAGACGCCACACCACAGCAAGCTCTAGCCCACACATAAAAATACACGACACTTCTACACCCATTCATGCTATAATTCCCAGCACATCTGCAACACCGTCAGCGCACACTCAAACCAAAAAATCACGAAACACACACCTTCTGCGGCCACATCTCCTCCATCCACCCGCCCAGCATCCGCGTGACGCCCTCCACCTCCCCCACGCTCGCGCGGTCGTTCACATCGTCGTTCATCACCAAAAACGCAGGCGCGTCCGCGCCCGCCATGCGCCCCCGGAGCGACTTCAGGCTCCGCGCGAGCCCGCGCGCGCTCGCGACCTTGACGAACTCCGCGGGCGAGTCGCCCAGCGAGTAAGCGTAGCGCTGCAGCAGCTGCAGCGCGCGCGCGCGGCCGCCCTCGTTCGCGAAGCGCGCGTCCGCCCAGCGCGGGGCGGCGTCGAGCGCGACGTGCACCTCCCCGCGGGCGAGCGCCGCCTCCCACGCGGCGTCGGCCTCCGGGCGCGCGGGCGGGAGGAACGCAGAGAGCCCGCGCGGCCCGCTGAGCGCGAGCAGGCGCGAGACCACGCAGTCCCCGCACTGCGGCTTCTCGAACGCGACGCGCTTCATCGTGTCCTCCACGCTGACGGGCCCGGGGCCCAGGAACCCTGCGCCGAAGCACTCGTCGATGTCGAGCACGCATGCGAGCTCCGGCTCACCTCCCTCGTTTGCGGGCGTGTAGGAGGGCCAGCTGCCCGCGGGGCGCCCCGCGACGTACTCCGCGCCCGCGCTGCCGACCTTCTTCCCCGCGCCCATGCGCAGCCCGGCCGCACCGGGCGGGCGGAGGACGGGGCGCCCCGCGAACCACGCGTAGGCGTACCCGGAGTGCGCGGCGGTGAACGCGTAGTGCGTCGCCTGCGGGCCGCCCAGCCCGGCCTCCACCAGCAGCCCCTCCGCGCTCAGCGGCGCGCGCACCGGCTCGCGCACGAGCAGCACGCGCTCCCGGCCCTCATACCCCATATCCCTGAGCAACCGCGCCTTCTCCTCTGCTGTATACACGTCCGAGCCGGGGGTGGACGAGCGCAGGACGAGGTACGCGAAGAGCAGCGCCTCGCGGTGCCGCTCGACGACGAAGTTCGCCGCGAGGAACGCGACGCCGGGCGCCGCGCCCTTCCCGTCGCCCCTAAACCTGACCGCCCCGCCGTCCGTCAGCGCCCCGCCCCACATCGCCCCGAGCTCGGCCAGCAGTGGCGCGGAGAAGCTCTTCGCGAAGTGCTGGATGTACCCGCGCTTGCGCCCGCCCTTCCCGCCCTTCTCGAACAGCGCGCCCTCGGTGGTGGGGGGGGACGGGGAGGAGAAGCGCGCGTCGAGCAGCCAGTTCGCGTACCCGAGCGAGGGCCACTCGCCGTCCGGGTCCGCGGTGGACGCGCCGCGCGGGGTGGAGGCGACGGTCGGGTCGCGCTGCATGCGCAGGACGGGCCCGAAGAGCGGGGACGCGAAGTCCGTTGGTGCGAGTGTGCGCGTCAGGAAGAAGTCGTCGTTGAACTAGGAAGGGAGGGGGAGGGGGTTAGTATATGCATATATGCGTATATGCGTATGTGGTAAAGAGGGGACTTACGTAGAGGAAAGTTTCTTGTGGTGCGTTGGTCTCGGCGATGCCGACGAGCTGCGTCTCGATGCCGATGCTGTTGAACGAGGGCAGCGCGTCCGCGCGCCACCGCTCTGCCTCCCGCCCCTTCTCTGCCTCCACATGGCCGCCCTCGCGTTCGCCCCATATCTCCGCCACCTCGTCAGCGGCATCGATTATCTCGTCGTTCAAGTCCCCTGCACGCGTCGAGCGGGTAGAGGGGGAGGCGGCGCGCATCTTGAACAGCTCCCAGTGGTGTCGCATGCTCACGCCCACGCCCATCCCCGCCTCGCACCGCTGCCCCTCGAGGTCGAGCCACACGGGCACCTGGCCCATCCTCACGCCCCCCTCCCCATCCCACTCCCCCACCCCCTCGAGCTCCTCGGGGCTGTCCGCAAACGCAGTAACGGGCAGATCCGTCGTGATGAGCGTAAACCGCGCCAAATGGTGCGGGGAGAGGGACGCGACGACGGAGCGCAGCGAGTGCACGAGCTCGCCGTGGTCGGTAAAGTGCCGCCTGGCATCTCCAGGCCGTGTATACACCTTCGCCGTCCCCGGCTTCGGGTGTGTCGCCGCATACAGATCCTCTTTGACGCGCCCGAGCGCAGGCGACGAGCCGTTCACCCACGTGTGCACCACGCGCAGCTTCAGCGCGTCCGCGAAGGACGCGGGGTAGGCGGGGGCGAGGAGGGCGGGGCAGAGCACGCCGTGCGCGACCCACGCGTCGAGGCACCCTGGGGGAGAGAAGTAGGTCTGGCCGAGCGTGGGGCGCTCGTGCGGCTCTGGTGCGAGCGCGGGGGCGGACGCGGGGAAGGGGCGCCAGGCGCTGCCGGGCGCGGAGGGCCAGTTCTCCGGTATCGGTATCGGTGCGGGCTGCGGTATTGGTGTGGGTGCTGGTGCGGGAGCGAGGGGGGCGGCCTCCGGGGCGTCGCCGAGATCGGACTCGAAGAGGGGGGCGGAGCCGCGCGCGTAGAGGAGCGCGGTGGAGGAGAGGGAGACGAGCGCGAGGAGGAGCGCGGCGGCGAGCAGCGGGCGGCGGGTGAGGGCGCGGCGCGGGGACGGCAGGATGGCGGCGTACATGCGCAGGCGCGGGGCGTCGTCGTCGTCGTCGTCGTGGGGGGATGCGCGGCGCTGGACGAGCTCCTCGTCCTCCTGGACCATGAGGGTGTACATGTCGCGATCGTGGCCCATGGCTGGGCGGTGATAGCCTGGCGAGACGCGGGCAGTGTCGAATTGAGAAGGAGGGGCGAAAACGAGGGTGGGCATGGGGGTATATTAGGGAAGGCTGACTGCAGGCGCCCGAGGGAGGTGGTTTTGCATGTTCTATAATTAACGCAGGCGATTGGTGATAAGTGACAGACATAGCTGTAAATAGATCCCCGTCTCTGCTCCCTTGTCTCGCAACCAGGTCAGTCCCCCCGTTCCATGCGCTAATCGTGCCACCATCTAGATCATTAGAATAGATTCCATCGCGTCCATCATGTGCAGCGTCGAGGAGCAGTGAGGGAGAGTGGGCCAGGTACAGAGGTTGCACAGGTACGCGCAGCTCGTGTGCCGCTGGATCCGAAAAAGTCGAAAAGTCGAAAATAAACACAATAGGCGCCCGGACGTCATGCCGTTACACCCGTCGTGTGCCACTTTAGGAAACCGGAACCTGCGCGTTTGTCAATCATGACTGGTCTCACGACCACCAATAATCCCTCGTTCTCTGCTGGCAGCAATCACTCCGATAACCTCGTTTATGATATGTCCTATATGCGCAACGCTTTGAGGATTCAGACGCGTTGCTGATCTGGCTGGCTTGCACACGACTCCACAGCGCGCGCCGTCCTCGACCACTGCGCAGCGACGACCGGCCGTTCATCGGCCCCCTCGCTCAAAATGCAGCGTATTCTTCGTCCAATCGGCCGTATCAGTGATGGTAGCGGTGCGTATACTACTGCTGCGGATGGCGTATTCACCAACACTCAGCGACAGACATCCTCGGGTGCCGGCACCCGCATCCACGATCGATCGGTGGGGAGATTTAGTGCTCACAAGACCAATAATCCATGCTGTCCGAGATGCATTTTTTAGATGTTGCTGGACATATACCCCGTTGTATTCTCGGACCCCGCAGATCTGCGCGACGAGATCCATCTGAACAGGATACCAACCCTCAAATGTCACTTCTCTGCAGCCGGTTGGCTGATGGCTATTCGAAGATATACGCTCCTCGTCATTTCCTCGGCTCCGGCGAATCGCACACGACCTGTATCAACCAATCGTGCTGGCCGTTCTAGTCGAGCAGCAAGGTGCACCTCCAGAATAGCATGACTCTGCAGTCGCGCTGACATACTATCAGCAATCATCCAGTGGAGTACTGCATGCACTCGATCGTCGTGTGGCAGGGATCCAGTGCTCGCAGAACCAGCGCATGTGCGCGAGAAGATAGCTCCCGCTCCGTCTATTTGCAATTTCGCGCTATCTGATATGCTTCCGCTAATACTGTTCAGAACCTAGAAATATGCCAATGCTCTCGTCATATCTTCGGCTCCGTGAATCGTATCAAGATGTCAGCCGAACTCGCTACGCTCAATGTCTGCATCGCATACAAGCGCACAGCTCATCGTATCCCCGGTCCCGCGAAGCCCGCCTGCGAACCCAACCTAGGTTCAGCTCCTAAAATCATCGGTACCCTAGAATCCAGGGCTCGTAGCGGCTGATTGCGTGCTAGCACTCTGCCCTACGATCTATAGATGGCCGGAAGTTAAAGGTGAGCGACAGTCGCGTCCCGCTATTTGCAATTGTGCGCTGTCTGATTTGGTTTGGTCAGATCCTGGGGTATATGTCAATGCTCACCCGCCCTATTTTCGGCTCCGTGAATCGCATCTAGTTATCAATTATCTTCCACCTTCTAATGCCAGAACTCTGCAGCCGCTCGCTACGGTCATCGAGGCGTTTCACGCGGCATACATACGCGTCTTTCGTGATATCCTCGGTCCCGGCGAATCGTCCACGACAACTGCTGCATTTCCTTGCTAGCTTGGGGCCTAGCTGATAAAATTAATTTCCAGGTTGAAATGTTCAGACTTTTCAGCCGCTGGCTGCGTACCAGTACTTCGCATCCATGACCCATCGGTGGATAGGATACAATAACCAGTAACACGGGTAGATAAGAGCTTTCCGCATCACTCTATTGCCAATTGCATGCCGGCTAATTCACCTTATTAGATGCTGTTGTGGCATATCGCAATGCTCCCCTGTCATATCTTCGGTTCCGACTAATCATACACGACCAATACGGGGTACCAGTCCTGATTACTGAGATCTAACTATAGCTGCCAACACTGATTGCTACCCCTGGGGTCGAATGTCAAGATTGCGCAACTGCCAGAATCCTGGGACGAAGTCTAATGCTTCGTCGTATCTATATCTTCCCATCCAATGTCTGCATTCTGCAACCGCTTGCTGCGTGCTTGTACTTCTCATCCACGGCCTATCTGTCGCTTGCGGATTAAGAGATCCCCACATCGTGTATTTGCAATCGCGCGCTGTCTGATTTGCTTTGGTCGGATACTGGAGGTACACATGCCAATGTTCTCTCGTCATATCCTCGGTCCCGCGCCTCTCGGTCGCGGTGAATCGTATCTATCTACACCGTTTGTTGTTCTCTAATGTCAGGATTCTGCAACCGCTGCCCCTACTACGGAGGCCCATTCGGCGGCATACAACGCTTCCCGCCATATCCTCGGTCCCAGCAAATCATCCGCGACCACTATTGGTCATGAGCACTAGTGCTCGCGCGGCTGTGATCGAGCTGCAAGGCGGAACCCCCGAATGCCAAGATTTTTCAGCGCCGATTCGAGTATGTATCCGACGACATACGCGCACCCGTTCCGCGACTGTGCCTCTGCCCTGCAAATCAGGCCCCAGCCAGACTATCACGTTTGATGACGGCGGCACGTACAGAAACAACATCGAGCGTGGCTACAGGTGGCCGCGTTGTACCTCTGCACGCCATGTTCCCCATCCTCCTTCTGAGCAAGCACCTACTCGGCGCTACACTCGAGGGCATTTGACATCCTTCTTCGTCCCGCAATCCGATTCTAATAATACTCGCATTGCGCCCGTGCGCTTCGTCTGATCCATCGTGGGGATGTTGACGTAGCCCGCCATATCCTCGGCTGCCTCGGTGCCTGCTTCTCTGCAAGCCGCCGCTCTTGCCTTTCCCGTAACTCGTGTGCACGCGCCGGCGCTATTCTTGCATGGCAGCTGGGGAGCTCTAGTTTAGCTCTGTCGGCGGCTCCCGAGCTTGTAGTGCAGAACGAACAACGCTTCAGGTATCGCTATCATCACAGGACCAGGCGTTCGCCACACCCGTCTGGCAATATTGATACTGGGTCGCGTGCTTATCAGTTGCCAGCGCCACCGGACGCTGCCGCACCCCATTACATCCCCGGTCGCTGGTTCGGTCCCTGCCTTCCAAGCCAACTTCATCTCCGCGTCCCACCGCAATGTGTCTTATCGCATACAGATATCGGGTAATATGACCCCCAGCGGCAGCCTAGCGCAGATACGCATCCCGCCCCAGATGCGGCGACATTCTCGCAGAGGCCATAACGGGATCAGGGTTGACCTCTTGTCGGCGTTCTGCCCGTGCGGCCGGTGATCCTCAGTAAAAACGATTAGTCAACCGAAGTCAGGTAAACGTTGAAAAACAGGTAAAAAAGTCAAGTGGCTTACAATTACTGACTTTCATATGACTTTTCGATTTTTTTGAGAGTGGCCAAGTTGCCCCTTTCGCGCTATTTCTTGCTTGTATTTATACTGTCGTCTGACACAATCTTCAATATCACAACGGCTATGTACATAAGGGAGCGGAATGTTGCAGTTCGAGGTGATCACTGACCCTCGGTAACAGCGGAAAGTCGCCTCGGAGTTAGTAATATGAGGCACTTGACTTTTTTACCTGTTTTTCAACGTTTACTTGACTTCGGTTGACTGATCGTTTTTACTGAGGGTGATCTTTGGATCCCAACAGGTGCGAGCGAGAATGGTTCTCCCCGTGCCATTGCTCGCATCACCCTATCCCGCACGCACAAATTGATCACAAGACCAGCTGTCTATTGCGTGTTGCAACAACATTGCGCGTTGATCTTGCCTGCCAGCGCCACCTGATCGTGTCGCAGCGACCAGTTTATGAATCTCAGCCGACACCATCTATGCGGCCCTGAAATAGATTTTGGGGCGCCCGCGGGGTTCCGCTCTTTGCAAGCGCGCCGAGGAATATCCTACCACTCCATCTTGAGTGTGCACCACATATTCTGCCCGCCGCCATCGGGGCTACCTCCCAGTGCTGATAGGCATCCTCGGGCACGGCGCCATTCTCGCAGATGCTCAGCAGGAACAATTATTCCAGCGCATTGCCAGCATCACATGGCTGACATTAGCTATCTCGCACGCGAACACTGGTTCAAGAACTTGTATTTATCAGACTCGTTTGGGAGTAGCTTTGCGCGCTGACGCTGTCTGCTAGCGCCACCTGATCGTGCCGAGGCTACTGCTCTGTGAAATTCATACGACTACCATCTACGCAGTCCCGGAATAAATATTCCAGTCTATTCGCGAGATCCTGTATTATCGCAAGCTCACCGAGGAGAACCCTACCAGGTCCGACTCAGCAGCTCCTCGACTATTTGTTGAGTTAAGCTATATGTATGCCCGTGTCTGAGCAGCTGCTGGGCAAAAATCCTCGCGCTGAAAGAGTGTATGAACACAAGCGGCCACTCATTAAATTATGGTTTGTTGTCTCCTGCACGCACCCAAGAACTCACTCAACTTACTTATTGGGATAAACACCGCCCAGCCAGCGCCGCGCTCAGTCAGCACGGGACGTTACCCGTTGACAAGGCACTCAGCGGCGCTGTCAGTGACACTGTCAAACGCCCCCGCACGCGGATGCAGATATTTATATACCTTTGTTATGCTGGACGAGATAGAGATTGACTACAGTATTTGAAGCGGGCAGAATGCATGGGGTATACTCGATGGTGCGTGACCGTGCGTGTGGTCACGATGGCTCGGTCTACCGCATCTAATTGTGTCTTGCTGACAGCGGGGACATGCGGCATTAGGGCTTGCACTATGGATGCATGATCATTTATGTGCGCAACTCTAGCTGAAGGCGCAAGGGGTTCCCAACGGCTAAATGACAGCCCGGGCTACTATTTCATAGTTTGATACTGCCCATTGGGTCGGGATGGGCGCGGTAACGGCAGCACTTCATCGAGCATAATGAAATGTGCGACATCGCCAACCGTGGCGCCACCGCTGCAACTTGATCGTCGGTCGTACACTGTACACATGCCCAGATCATAAAAAAATTTGCTGAGTGTGGACGGGCGACATCACTGATCCTGTAACGACCGTCAGATCATCTCTCTATCATCACCGAGTTTTCGACAGATATATTTATATCTTTCTTGTGAACAGCGGGATGAGCGTGCGTCTTCACAGTGTCCCCAGTTCGCGGCTACCATGGAGGATTATCGCCTCATTTCATGGTTAGGGTGTTAAGCGGAAGAGCCGGGCACGACGTGTAGTATGGATGTACGGAGATATGTGGTGGCGGGACAACATCTCTCCAGATAAGACCGCAAAATATGGTCGCGAGGTCGAGGTCCGGCCGGAATGAGTTAAGCAACAGTTTCGACATATAAGGATACACTTTAGGCCGAGGGTCGCACAAGGACATAACCGCGCCAGCGCAGCGTTCCCGCAACTCCGGTTTGCCTGAGGGCTAGCAGGTTACTATGAGCACAGAGTGGTAGCTTCTGAAAGCTGTAAGGATATCATAATTTGTGGCTAGGCTACCGGCGATGTGCGGTTAATAAGCTCATTGGTTGAAAGGTAAGCAGATTATTATTATTAACCAACTACCGATAAAATCACCCTATGATCTAGATAATCTCGGATTAAGGTGCTCTTATGCTATTGTATGCATCAAAGATATGCGGGGTTGTAACCTTTCCATATAGTAATAGTATACATATTCTACCAATGACCACCACAGATAGCCAACCGCCTCACGTGATAGAAGTCCCGGAGCCTGCCGTCCGCAATGCTCTCATCGGAGTCATCCGATCCGATGTCTTGACTCAGTTCCGAGTCAGCGCGACTTGAATTATCCTCGCATCTGCTGCCCATCTCACTGACATGGACCTTGTTCCTCCTGAAATATGGACGAGGATTCTCTCACAAGCCTGCACAGACGCAGGCGAAACGGGCCGGTCTCTGTCGCTTGTCTCGAAGTTCATTCAAAACGCATCCGCGCGCGTCAAGCTGCAGAGTCTCGCTGCTCATGGCCCACAACAAGTATTTGCGCTCGAAGATCTGTTGCGTCGCACACCTCCTCACCTCCGCCGTGTCAGGAATCTATATCTCTCTCATACATCATTTCCTTCGTCAACGCATCTCTCAACAGAAACGGGCCATCCTTCATTGCCAGAGGGGAACTACAGAGACGCGCGCCTGAAACAAGCTGCAGAGAAAAAGAAGCTTGCTGCCGCGTGCTGCCGCATATTTCAGGTGGTTGCAGAGTCAATCGAGGTCCTGTATCTTGACGGACGTGGCACTTTTGATTTTGGGGATTCGCCTCCAATCATTTTTCCTCGTTTGAAAGAGCTGACCAGCAATGGTCTCCCCTTTAGGGAGTCTTCTGGTGACCGCGGGACCATGTCGCGTACTGGGGTTTTCCCAAAGCTGCATCGCTGGCATTTGATGACCTACCCCCGCAGATCAAAACCAGATCCCTTTACGTCCATCACTACCCTTGCTCCAGCCATCACCCATCTACGCTTTTCCAATCTTGAACAAGAGCCTTTCTTCCCTTCTGACCTTAAAGTCGCGCTCAATATCGCCGTGCCTTGGCAGCCTTCCTCCCATGCCAGAACGCGCTCTTCTCGCGTAGGCTTTCACCCTCCCATCTCCCCCATTGGGAGATTGCCTTCGAGCATCCAGTATGTTTACGTGAAGCCCGCTGCTCCTCCGACTCCAGGAGGAATGTGCGGAACTCCTGTTTTGAGCTACAGGAGTCTCATAGGTGGACTGGAGGTGCTCCGAAAGTCGGACAGCCGCATCGTGCTGCTGCCCAGCTACGATAGTTATTGGGAAGCCAGATGTACGTCGAGCGACTGGGAGGATCGCATCAACGGCGGCGACGGCTGTTGGAGCCTCCGTGAACAAATCACAAGTTGAAACGTAGCAATCGGGCCCCCTCCGCACCATGCGCCATCGAATAAAGACTCTGGATGTCTTCTCCTAATATGCCATGATCCGCAATCACATCGCGGTGCTTCACTTATAGCGCTTGACCCTTGAAACTTTATGGTACTTTTGAGCATTTGGATAAAAGGATATTTTGATAATGGTCTAATGGAAGCCAGCGAAGCACTCATTCAAGTGCATATGTAGCTTATCAGAATGCTGTTCCCAATGATTCTGATGGAGATTAGCGGAATCATCGAAGGGCAGCTTTACGGGAAAGGGAAGCACGAAGCCAGATTAGCGGAGGGAGAATAGTATTCGACAAGGTAAATGCAAAGACATGATATTGTAGCCCGCGTCTACTAGTTATCACCCGGATTAGAGTGAGGGCAAGCGCGATTGAAAAAACCTAAACATTCGCCACGTGAGACAACAGGTGTGACACTTTAGGGCCGGTCAATATCCCACAACAAACATTAATGAGCACCAAGGTTGACTGATTCGACTCTAGATCTACTTCATAGCTGCATGATCATCAACCACTACCCCATCGGACTCCCAGCGACAAGTGCGTGTATTATAGAGCGCACGACAATGTAACTGACTCTTATTCCAGATACTTTGCACTACCTCCTCGCAACGGCCACGTCATCTTGCATTTCGTCACATACAGTAGCTCCTCTGCCGACACGTATATCTTATGCATAACTCCACGATAGTCCACTGCATCCCTCTCGAAATATGGGAGATCATCTTTGGGAACGCGTGTACCGACTCTGGTTACACAGGACACTCTCTTTCCCAGGTGTCACATCTTTTTCGCGCTGCATCTGAGGCGGTGAAGTATCAGAGCATGGTTCTCCAAGGGCCGGATCACCTAGTCGCATTCGCCTCTATTATCTCACGGACACCCGCGCATCTTCGACGGGTTCGCCATCTTTACATGACCGACGAGCCACGCCCAAAATCGCGAAATACTAATCGATTTCTACCCATTCGCTCCGTAGCGCACAAGCCCCGAGAGACGGACACAACAAAGCTGGAGAAAGTTATGGGCGACGCCGTTTGGATGATCTTAGAGGGAGTGTCATTCTCCATCGAAATTCTCCGCGTCGATTTCAGCTGGAATATCTACGACCATGATAAAGCGATTTTCCCCTCCTGCCCTCGCTTAGGCTCTCTCACATCTGATGGCCAATTACTGAGCCAAAACCAGTCTAAGAGAACTATCCTCGATAAGCACACCCCGTTATTTCCCCAACTTCGACGATGGCACCTCACGACCCAACCAAAGCAACAATTTGAGGGCCAATTCTTCTCCTGCCTGCCCGATACTGCCCCGAATCTGACTCATCTCCGCGTCCCCGGCACTTGGAAACCCACCAAGTTCCTGTATGATCTCAGAATCGCGTTGGGTATGGCTGATCAGCGTAGCCAACCAGGTCAGGAACCTATCACTGCGCTACCCTCCAATGTGAAGAGGGTCTATGTCAAGCCTTCGGTAAAGCCACAGACTTTGGCGTGGGGTGGAGGACCATCTCCTTACTCATACCTCATTGCCGTTTTGAGGAAGATGAATGATCACGGGGATGGCCGATTTGTACTCCTCCCGTCATATCAAGATAATGAGGAGGCTCGGAGGCCTACGGTTACTGAATGGATCGAGAGTATAAGGGACGAAGAGGTAGTATGGGGTCTGCGCTCTAGGGTGGAGCCGAAGTTGCCATCGTCGCGAAGCATCCTTCAAATGCCGATCGTGGGGCGGATTCTATGAGGCTCTGGCTTGTGTCGAAGCTCAGTACCACCAACGCGATTACAGAAATCGGCTATTTGGCCCCGTTTTCGAATCGCAACTGAGATCTTTCAGTACTGGTAAAGCCTATCTCCGTTCATTTGGGTCCTGGAAATTATTAATGAAACCTAACTCAGGTCATTGGCTCTTCGATGCTGACTCGTTCATACTGCATCCGACTCCGGGACGACCTCCATGGGTGAAACCAGTCGCTCTGCGGTCAATCGATGGCCATACACAAACCCCAAGAAACCACACTCCTTTTCACCATTTATCATATAGGATCGAGTTTAGGAAATGATTTCTCTTGCCGCAGGTAAATATAGGAACACATTCATTCAATATTGCGCTCAAGGCTGACTCATTCACTCCGGCAGTAGGAACAACCCACCCCGCACAACCTTGTATGATATTAAAAGATGCCAAGATTAGCATCCCCTGCGGCCTTACTCAACTCCGACATAATTTACCCACCTGGACCCCGCCCTAGGAACACTTGAATCTCTATAAGAGTTAGATATTGAAGTTTCGAAATCGACAGAATTAATCATACACTCAGCAGGAAAAGGCGATAAGAGCTACTTTCAAGCTCATACCCTTCATACTTGGCATCTATCCTACCCAGTGCCCCACCTGCAACAATGCGCGTCTTCGTCACAGGTGCTACGGGCTTTGTCGGCTCCGCTGTCATCCAGGAGCTGCTTGCTCACGAGCACACTGTTCTTGGTCTCTCCCGTAATGAAGAGAATTCGAAAGCGCTCGTCGCTGCCGGAGCCGAAGCGCACCCTGGGTCACTAGACGATCTCGAGAGCCTGCGCTCAGGTGCCAACTCGTAAGTCTATATCCACTACGTAGGCCGCAAATATCTCATATTGATGTGCAACTCAGATGCGATGGCACAATCCACTGCGGCTTCAAACACGACTTTGCCAACTTCCAGGCATCGTGCATTACGGACCGCCTTGCTATTCAGGCTATAGGCGACGTCTATTCGGGTACCAACAAGCCCTTCATCGTTACCTCCGGCACGATGGGCCTAAGCAGCAGCGATGTTGCCATCTTGGCCACTGAGGATGACGCCGGTGTGCCCGAGGGCATGCTCGGCATGCGCAAAGCCTCCGAGACGCTCGCTATCGCATTGGCCGAGCGCGGCGTGCGCTCGATGGTGCTTCGCCTCTCGCCAACCGTCCATGGCCCCGGCGACAAAGGCTTCATCGCGAGCCTGATAACCATCGCGCGCAAGAACGGATTTAGCGCCTACATCGGCGAGGGCGCATCGCGCTGGCCGGCCGTCTACCGCCCGGACGCGGCGCGGCTGTACCGCCTCGCGCTCGAAAAGGGCAAGGCGGGCGTGTGCTACCATGGAACTGGGGATCAAGGTGTTCCGACAAAGGAGATCGCTGAGGCGATCGGGAAGGGGTTGGACTTGCCAGTGGTGAGAAAGACGCCGGAGGAGGCGGGTGCGGTGTTTGGATTCCTGGGATTTGTGCTAGCTAGGGACAATCCAACGTCGAGCGAGAAGACGAAGAAGGAGCTTGGGTGGGTGCCGAAGGGGCCGGGATTGATTGCTGATCTTGCAGAGGACCACTATTTTGACGAAAGTGCCAAGGGGGACTACGTATGACGTCCCACGCACTGAGATCTTGAATCTATCAGTGACATAAAGCCTGTCTGTTAGCTACAGTCATTTCGGATTAGTCAACCAATGAATTCCCATTCGTCCTTTGCTGAAACCCTAGTAAGCAATTAACAACACAATAGCCTACCCGCATTGGCTTCCATTGTCTCCCGGATTCCCGCGCATCTTCGTTGCAACCAGCACAATGACATTCTGGAATCGGAGAATACAAATTGAGCTCGAAGGTCAAACCGTTCAAACGTTAAAGCTGTTCAAGGCCCTACCAGTATAAGTTACAGAGAGAAAACACTTTCGGGAATCGGGAGCCTTTCCGAATGGCTAGGCATCCGATGATTCCGATCCGGCACTTGGCAGTCACCACCGTCCTCTCAAGCTCGTTCACCACACTGCGTATCTTTGCAATATGGATATTGCACCTCCAGAGATCTGGACGAGGATATCCTCATATGCTTGCACCGATGCAGGCTCTACGGGCCGGTCCTTGTCTCTTGTCTCGAAGTTCATCCGAGACACATCTGCGCCCTTCAAGCTGCAGAGTATGTCTATCCATGGCAGTCAGCAAGCGATCGCATTCCAGGGTATACTTCTTCGAACACCTCCCCATCTTCGGCGCGTCCGATATCTATATCTATCCGCCACAGCGTACTGTCCCTCCACACTACACACTTCCTCGCCATTTGGCGTGGCAGACTTGGACGGCCAGGCAGCGTTGAACAGATTTGACTTAGCCTTTAAATTGCGACAATTGGGTAAGAGGGACGCGTGGAATGAGCTTGTTAAGGAGAGGCGAGAAAATACCGAGAAGCTGCAACAGATCGTCATCGCGCTGAACCGCATATTGCAAATAACTTCGGAATGGGTTGAGATACTTTATCTCGACGGGCATGACCCCTTTCACGTCACTTATTCACCTCTGATCATTTTCCCTCGATTGGAGGAGCTAGCCAGCCGATCTGTTCCCGTCCAAAACCCTCCCAGTGATAGCGATGTCGTGCAAACCCCTGTGGTGTGCCCCAAACTCCGCCGTTGGCATCTAATGTCGTTGCCCACCATGCAACTCCCTAGAGGGGGAGGGGATATCTTTTCTACCATCGCTACGATTGCCCCATCCATCACCGATCTTTTCTTCTCTGGCCTTCAGCTGGAGATATGGTTTCCCTCCCATCTCAATATCGCATTCGATGGGATTCAGCCCCAGCAATCCTCCTCTTCCACAGATTCCGGTCGTTTATCCACCTTCAACCATCCTATCTCTTGCATTGGAAGATTGCCGAAGAGTATTGAGAACGTATATTTGAAACCTGCGCCTGCACCGGGTCCAGGAGGCAGGTGTGATCATCCTTATATGTGCTATGAAGGTCTCAAAGGAGAAATGGAAGCGCTCAGCAGAGCGGATAACCGTATCGTGCTGCTACCAAGTTACGTCGATCACCGGGCACGATGCACGGTGAGCGAGTGGGAGGAACGCATCAACGGTGGTGATGGCTGTTGGAGTCTCCGTGACAGAATCACAAACTAAAGAGTCATTGACTTAGGTGCGTTCTATAGCTCATTCCATAATTCAAAATAATATCACTAACATGTTGAGAAGATCAACAGGCACCGGATGTTCAGCAGGAGGTTATCGGTGGCACGACTTCAGTGCTGGCGGCTCTCGTTGACTAGAATACTGTTGTAACATAAATCTGTGCTCTGAGGCTCTCTCGAAGCTGGCTTCAAATCCAATTGAATTGATATCCACCCATGATAGCAAAAATTGCGTGAGTGATTGTCAGCTTTGAGCGTCTCAAACGAACATTCGTATATACAGCTTGAGAAGGCCAAAGCGATACTGTTACAAAAGCCACTCTCACCTTCTCTCAGCTTTGCAATATCCTCAGCAGAAGTGAGTACGCGGGACTTAGGGATTACTGACGCAGCAGGGGATGATGAACTCACTTACGGACATCAGGTTTCCGTATGGGAGATTCGGCATACGACCTGGACGGACCGATAGAGCGTCATGGGAATCAGGTTGACTGGCGTTGACCCAGAGGAGACATCAATTATTTGACCACCTCATCACTATTTTCAGCGACCTTGACATCTTGCTCTGGAATGGCGGCAGCCCAGGCACTCTCCTAATCTTTTAGTGCCGTACTCCGTGTATTCTAGCTCGGCTGTCAATCGGATTCTACAGATAGGGTTCGCGCATTTCATATTCAGTGAACTCATAACAAGACTCTAAAGCTATAGATGAGAAATGCAGGTCTCGAAAGCGCCTATAGCATGAGGCTCGTTGAAGTTGCTGTAATGATCAGACCAGATCAGAGGATTTCATTATTATGCATTGTATTTGATTCAAGTACTCGAGTAGGTTCAGCATACGACTAAATATGAGGTATAAATTCGGCCCACTGGACAGTTTGGTAAATGCTGTGAGGCAGCGAGGTAAGAGTGGTAAAAGAAAATATCAAGAGGATCATACGGGCACATATGTAGAGGGGGGCGCCAATAAAGGTAAAAAAGAGAGTAAGAGAAATGCCCGCCCATGAAAGAACCCCACTTTCTATCTCAGCGAGATATAACGCTAATAAGATTCCTGGCGGAACGGCAACGATAGCGATCGCCGACGCTCGCCACATCAATTGTTCGATATGAGAAGTAAATGCGTAGGACCAGGCGATGAAGTGTACTGCTCCAAAAGCCATCGCTACCAACAGCGCAATGCAGTCGGCTACGCCCAAGTCACTTTTCGAGGCCTTCCCAGCCCAGAAAGTCGGGACGCGTTTCATGGAGCTCAGTTCCGCACCGCCGTCCTGGGCGCCCATGATATAAGAAAGGAACCATTCCCAAGCAGCGTTCAAGTCATCTACTTTCGTTGACACAGAAACCGCCGGCGTACGAATTGCGCAGCTGACATTGAGCGGCTTATGCCACCAAGCGATATACATGGCCACAGTCATGACCGTATATGCTAAGGTCATAACTTCGAGGTTCGTGAGCGGAAGATGCTCGGCAAGGCGCGCGACGCACTGCACCACAAACCAGAACGTCTGCAAGATGGCGACGCCCTTGGAGAGCACATCGCCTTTGCTTTTGTCGGATAGCTCTTCTGTTGTAGGGGGGATCAGCTTGCCGTCGCGGACAAGCGAAACCACGGCGTCGGGACTTAAAGGATAAAGTGGACCATCCTCATTATAGGCATGATATCCGCCCATAATGACGAAGAATGCAAGCGCTATTGTCCATGCTAGATATAATTTGAGTGGGGGGTGTATGCAGGCTAAACTATCACGTACATTGATCCAGTTTACCGAGGCTCCTCGCACGAGTCCCTATTGATCACTTGAATGAGTACAACATATCACGCTATTGCACCCTTGGACGCACATTCACTTTGATCCTCTGGGTGTGTTGCGAGGGAGTCACTCGTACTGCTGGATGCGGCCCGTTTTTCTATCAATAGCAGCTCATCTTCCGAGGAACTTCGCAGTGAGACACCGGTACTTCGATTTTCCTCATCTTTTGCCTCCTCCGCACCTGGCTCTTTTGCAAACTCCGGATGACTCTCTTCCCAACGTTTCTTTGCCTCCATCCTCGCGTCTTCCAGCTCTGTCGCTAATTCTCGGGCTCGAAGTGCCTGTTGAGCTGCCCAAGCCAAGATCCATTCTGGGGCCAGCAGAGTGACAAGAAAGACGATAACGGATTGTCTTTGATCGCAAATTTTTGACCACAGCCACTGCGCTGCTTTCCTAGCGCGATTAGAACTATATTTGACTTTGGTTTTTGGAGCAGGAATGTTCCGATGTACAGCGACCCAAACACAGGCAAATATTGTGGCAGCGCATGTTTGCACAATGGAGTAGAGGCTGCGGCAGGTAAGTATCAAGGTCTTTACATGCATTGGCGGAGTCGGTGTTGGTGAGGTTAAAAGCAGCAGAGAGCACAGTGGTGGATGAGTTTGATGCTGAAGATGTGTTTACCGCGATTGAATTGGCGGTAAGGATGGACGAGAGGACGAGAAGCAGTGAGGACAGCATTGCAAGATTGACTACGATCATTCGAGAAGAATCAGTCCTTTATACGCAGACATGAGCGGCATTCAGGGGCGTTCCGAATCTGGATAACGCTAACGGCACAGCCCCCGGACTCAGAGAAGCGAATCAAGCAAGGATCAAGTCAACCGATTTCTCGCCTTGTTTATTGCTGTGGAAGCTGCATAGGTTTTATAAACCACAGACTGCATCTCGTCCCACCTGTTGACATGGACCGCACGCCATTTGAGATATGGACCAAAATATCCTCATACGCCTGCACAGATTTGGGTTCAACTGGTCGCTCCTTATCGCTCGTCTCGAGATTCATCCGAGAGGCATCTGCCCCAGCAAAGTTGCAGAGTCTTTCTGCCCATGGCCTACAACAAATCATTGCATTCCACGAAACCCTGCTTCGAACACCTCGTCATCTCCGCCGCGTCCGATATCTACTGCTGTCCACCACACCCCGCTCTCCTTCCATTAACATCTCAGTAGACACGAGCGACCATTCATTGCCAGAGGGTAAATTCGAAGACAGCGACAAACTCTCTGGGAAATCTGAGGAGGAGAGGAGAGAACGCGCCGAGGAGTCGGAGCACAGCAGACAACAGCTCGTCATTACGTGTCGCTGCGTATTGCAAATAGTTGCAGAATGCATCGAAATCCTCTATCTCGACGGGCACTGCCCTTTCTATTACCTCAGCGATACCACCCTGTTCATTTTCCCTCGCTTGGAGGAGTTAACCAGCACGGCCTTCTTCTTCGAGAGCCCATCTGGTAGCGACGCTTGGCCAAATGTCGCGTTGTGCCCCAAGCTACGTCGCTGGCATCTGACGTCTTATCCATTATTGTGGAAAGAACAAGATGTCTTTACCATCATTTCTAACATTGCACCATCTATCACGCATCTGCGTTTCTCTGGCCTCCTGCCCTGTCATGTCGATTTCCCTTCTCATCTCAAAGCTACGCTGGAATTAATCGAACCTCCGCAGGATGTTGTAATTGAAAAGCCGAAATGGCCCATTGGGATACTTCCAGCCACCATTGTGAATATCTTTGTCAAACCTGCAGCCGCGCCCAAGAACGAGAGATTCGTATGGATAAACCCAAGGGTTTCGTACGATATACTCGTGAGGAAGTTGGAGATTCTCAGCAGGGCAGACAGACGCGTTGTTGTTCTGCAAAGTGAGAAAGGTAGTTGCCAGATCAGATGTACTTCTGGTGATTTTGAAGAGCGCGTTAATGGAGGGGACGGCTGTTGGAGCTTGAGGGCGCATACATGTGAGTGCGGGCGGCAGCCCTCTCTGCAAAGCATCGGCTTATACCGAATCCTTTTAACAGGCTCTAAATTTACACACTCAACTGAAAGCTGTAACGTCAAGAAAGGGTATAGATAGAGAGGGCGTGCTACTGTACATGTGTATCAATATTCATTTCTTGCCTCACGCCCCTTGACTGGCTGCCTCGCGCCCTTCTCGTACACTAGTCACACGGCGTGTCGAATTTTCTTTCTAGTACCGATAGGCACTACAAAAGCAATGATGCGTATAAAGAAGCTACAGTGAAGGTGAATTTGTGAACAGACGGTGTGAGTACATATATGCGAACAGACAGTGTATCATAGCCAATAAAACATGATGCGGAGGGGGAAGGAACGTTGATGAGAGAAAACAATATTCGTACAGTAGAAATGTCCGTATGAAAGTGGCCAAAACCTACAGTCACGGGTATCGGGAGATCGGCACATTGCATACAATAATGTGGTAATACACAAGCGATGATCTGAAAGAATTGGGTACATATTGAACTTCACTTGCTGCTCTTGAAGAATGACTTGATCCCAAATCGCGAGGACTTGGGGGACTCCTGGGTAGCTCCAGGTTGAGCCTGCGCAGAAAAGCCCATACGCGTGAGCTTCGATGCCGTAGCAATATGCCGGGCGATAGGGTCGGCTTGTAGGCTCCTTCCAGTCGCGCGCGCTTTAAGATCATCGATGAAATGGTCTTCTTCAGGCGCGGTAGAGCACCGTGAAAGCGGGATGTTATGTAGCGCAGATTCATTCGGCGATGGTGGGTCTGGAGTTATCGATCGAGTGAGAGGAGGATAGTGCGGGTAGGTGAGGTGGGAGTGTGCAGGCAAATCAGGTTCTGCAGAAGTAGTGATGATGGGTACATTGAGAGGACTGGAGGGAGAAAAAGGAATGGCGATTGATGCACTTTCAAGAATGCCTATGTCATCTTTAGTCGACAGGGATGCCGGTTCCCCTCCAACAGCCGATGTCGAGCGGGAAGTTTGGTGGTATGCTCGTGGACGTTCGGAGTTAAAGACGGAGGTTGGATGGTTGGATGATACTGGCAAAATGTTAATCAGTGGACATCGTTTGAGAGAGACGCCCAACGTACCACTTTCACTCGTATTCGGCCGACGTGGCTGCCTAATTCGTGCTCTTGAAGCGTTTGTCGGTTTGGGTGATGTATCCGTCCCAGCCAGCTTTCGTCCACCAATCGCTCTTGGGCTACGCTGACTTTCCTTATCTCTTGCAAAGAGAATCAATGTCGGTGCATCTTCTGCCTCGCCCTCCTTCTCTTTCGCAATCTTCTCCTCCTCCGCCCGCTTTAACCGTCTCTCCAAAGCCAGCGTTTCTCCGTATGCCGCAAGTCTTGCGCTGAGCGGCGACCTGCCGGTGAGCTCATCCCCGTCAAACAGTGGAGACGGCAGCCCACTCAGCCCACTTCCCTTCCCAGAGCCACTGATGTCCATCTCGAGAATAGACTGCTGTGCGGCTTGAACGAGGGCCTCGGCCTGGGCATGCGACGATATTGAACGGATGTCGATGTCCACGGGGACGTGCGCCCTTCGCCCACTTATTCCTGGGGAAGAGGGACCCACAAGGGTGCTGCCACCGGATGTCGCGATGCTGCTCCCTGTGCCTGTGGTGGAGCTGCTCCAGCTGAGCTGCGGGTTGGCATCTGTGTTGTTCGTGCTCGTGCTGCTCACCGAGCCTCCACGCTGACGCGTCTCTTCGTTCTCTTCCCCTTCGATGTTCTTATCCTTCGCGTACGCAGGAACCGTGAGGAGGGTTTCATCCAGCGGTGGTGGGCGCTCGATGCTGAATGGGAAGCCTTTGCCAGAGCCTTGAGTCTCAGAGTCGGGGGAAAAGATTGGAGAAAGTGAGCATGTCGAGGAGGCAAAGCTCGCGCCTCTGCCTCTGTGCGAGTTCGAGTGGGCTTCGGGCTTGATGGGAGCAAGACGGGTCTTGGTTTCTGGGCTGCGAATGACCTCGCCGTACTCTTCGTCCTCGCCTTCCGGATCCTGCGCGTTCTCCGCATTCCCGCTCTCCTCTGCAAAGGACCCGACACTGGTGCTCTTCTTCACGCCTCCCCTCCCGGGACTCAAGCTCCTCTCGAGTCCATTCAGCGCCCTGCTAACAGTATTCCGCGCTTTCCCTACCAAGCTCGTCTGGCTGCTCCCACCGCTCTCGTCAAAGCGAATTGCCCGGGAGGACAGCAACACGCTGCTGCTGCCGTTCCCTGAAGAAGTGCGGTGATGTGATCGTAGGATGCTCGGACGTGCGCTGCCCCCACTCCCGTTTCCCATTGCGTCATCCTCGGTGGGCAGGCCACTGCCACTGCCAGAGCGCGTGCGATGGTTTGCCCCTTGGGAGAAGATCGAGTCACTGTCGCTGGGAATACGGGCGCTGTGGCCCTTTGAGGCCAATGGCGAACTCTCGAGTGGCGCAAGATTGATGAGGGCGCCTCTCGGAGAAGCTGGTCCCGAGGTGTTTGGGAGCGGCAAGTTTGAATTAGGCCCTGGGCTAGGCGAGGCGGAGATGTCGGGGGTGGTGGTGTATGAAGGTTCGGCGGAGGACACAGCGGAGGAAGCAGCGTTGGAATCATTCGCTTTCTTGAAAAGATTGCGCAGGGAGTACTTGGACCCGAGCCTGCGCTGCTGGGTCGAGCTGGGCACCCGCTGCCGATCCGGTTCGTCGAACGACTGCGACCCTTGCCCCGCTGAGCTAGGTCGCCGCCCATATGATGATGAAGAACTCGTGTTGTACTCTGGGAACGACGGTCTTCGGCCGCTAGAGGACGAGGCCGTGCGCGGGAATGTGACGGCCTCCGGATCTGGGCAGGAGGGCAAGTAGGACTGCATTGAGGCAGCAGACTTGAACGTGTTGAGCGCCTGGTCGATAGAAGCCTTCACTTTGAGCCTCCCACCACTCAGCGTACGCTGGCGCACATCTTCGTCGTCGTCGTCGCGCCCGTTCCCAATTCCCCAACCACCATTAATGGGACGTGTTCCTGTCCCACCTCCTCCGCCCACGAGAACCGTCTCCCCTGCTTCACCATGGCCGGTCACAGATGCACCAGAGTCGCCCCTCTCCCTCAAATCCTTATCCTTGTTCAGAACCCACTGCTTCAAAATGTCAGCAACTTCATCGTTGCCGCATTCACGTGCGAGCATCTCGGGCGTCACCCCGTGCTTATCGCGCCGGTCTGCATGCGCGCCGTGCAAGAGAAGTAGGCGCACGACGTGAGCGTGACCATTGGCCGCTGCAAAGTGGAGAGGTGTCGATCCCGACGAGCCGATGGTGGGATGGGCGGAGTTAGAAGATGGGGAGTTGTGCGAGCGGGGATGAGAAGAATACCGACGTGGAAGTCTATGAAAGGTGTGTGAGACAGGTACATTCGACGTGGTCAAATCATATGGTGGGTAAGACCCCACAAGAGGAATGCGGTTTCTCCTTGGGAGTGCCCGCTACTCGGTCCTTCGAGATCAAACGGAGGCAAAGTGTTCCAGGCACGCCAGCGAACTGGGAATGTGGGCGCATGTGCGGAAACGAATATGTCCATATGGTATCCAGACTGAGAAACTCGCAATCGCGACATATCCCAGGCTGAACCACATCCCCGACCGGCACTTGGGTCACCGGGGGCGAACGGGCGCACTAGCACCAGGCACCTCCACCGTTCTCGCAAACGAAGCACAGGACACAAACAAATCTCACCTTGCAGCATTGACGTCCGCTCCTTGGTCGATGAGAAGTTTCACTACGAGATCATTCCCTCCTGAAGACGCGGCGTGCAGTGGCAGAACGCCGTCCAGTACGGAGTTGATGGGCTGGCCGTGCGATAGAGCGTATTGAACAAGACCTATATTCCCATTCGCCGCTGCTGAATGGAGACCCAAGTGAGGAACTGCACGATATTGTCAGTGGAATACAATGAGAATGAATCAATGAAGACGCACAGTCGGTGGTGACATTGAACTTGGATTCCACCCGATTGGTTGCGGTCCTCGAAGGCATAAATGGCGATACAGTTCAGAAAAAGAGGCAGATATATAAAGAAAGAGCGGATGCTGGACAAGTATGTTGCGGGTCGGGGTAGAACCTCGACAATGCTTTGGAGCCAGTGCCGATCACTAGGCTGTTTAGGCGGAATTCCGTATGTATTCGGCAAGTGGAGTATTTGCCTCTCGAGACGAGAAACGAGTTCAATCCATATATATATGCGTTGCCCAGAACGGAGCTGAGAAAACGCGGGTGAGATAAGAAAGGATGAGACAGGATTGAATCAGAGGCGGTCGAAACAAAAGCATCTCGATTCGCAGCACTCGGCCATCCGACTTCCGATCAGCAGCGCCGAAACCCCACCGCTTCGAGAATGGTGATATCAGATCTGGCGTTGTTCGTTGCGCCTCTCTGCCTCCATTTGTGCTCAAGACTCCCGTCCGGTATATATATTCAACTCCGCAAAAAAGGCCAAAAACCACCCACAGCTGGACTACTATATCTCATTTTGGCGCTCGAACCATGGGCTTGGTTACCTCGGCATGCCTTCAAAGGCGCTGATCACTCGCTTTGTTCTCCTTTGGCTACAAGCGCCAATCAAGTTGATGCCCTTCAATTCAAGCTAAGTAGTGCTCGATCAAACACCCAGCCTCTTTGTCCCCTGCGGACCCTTGGCAACGCCGTCGCACGACGCACATATCGGAGCCAAGCATGCACATTGGGCTTGGAGGTCCATTGTATCAATTCGCCTGATCATGCATCATGACCAGATCTCAATAGCGCAGTTTAGGGCACTCAAGCCACAGCGCAAGTTCCAGAACAAGACTTAACAATATTATTTTCAATCCCGTTTCGTACCAAGCATGATGCCACTCGGCGGCTCATCGTCGCCCCATTGAACTCACGTCACTATGATATCGATGTTGTGAACACAGCAACATTGAATGTCCGTTTGCAGGCCTCGTGCTCACACGTCGTGGGCATCACCGAGACGGTTGCCTTTCTTGGACAGATCCGTGCTGATCTCACGTGCCTTCCGGAGAATGCCTTGGTTCAAATTGATGACTGTCAGTGTTCGCGGAGGAGAACATCGATGTCTCCGACCGTCCCAGTTGCCCGGAACGCAATATCTTACCAATGTCCATCTCCAATCCATCTCAATCTAAAACATGGAAATAGGGCAACTCGGGAATCGACTACTAAACGGCTAAACTCCGGCATGAACCACTTCCAAGGTTCAAACTAAGCTTTGATATCGATAAGTCCTGCGAACATACAGGGCCGGTGACCCCGACCGAGACAATCACAGCTCGATGTTCGCTCTGAAGACCCTCACTACCGTTTGAGGTTCCATATTGCCCATATTTCATTATAAATCATAGAGGACCCTCGCGACGCGGCACGCCTGGTGACTTGCGATGATCTTGGTCAGCACTCTCATGCCTATTGCCAGTTCCCTTCTTGCGATCAGACAATTCCAGTAAGGAGCTTGCACAAATGCAACAAGCACATGGAGGGCCCCTCCATATTATTGCTACTATCCAATCATTCTAATGCATTCGACATACTAGCTGGCATCTATCGTTGCTTCGCGCACCTCGCTGGTTTATAATTAGCTAAGTGGCTGACCCACGTTAACCGTCATTCACCATCCCTCCGTCTCTACCTACTCTCATGGTCTAGGCACAATCATCTTGATAATCCTCTCCAGATGACATTCTCCTCCGGAATCAACGCATCTGCCACTTTCTGGTTCTCGGGCCACATTATCGGTGGTCAAATATGTCTGCCCTTACAAGACAGCGTGCATCTTCTGTCGTTATAAAACTCTCTGGAGCTTCATATGATCGCTCTTCTCCGCCAGAAAGATTACAATGCATTGATTTTACCATCGTAACACACAATATCTCCGAAGTTATATCTAGTTTACGATGGCTGTAACTTCAAGCTTGCGTAGAAACGGCGTAGGTGGGACCAAATCGAGAGACGAAGACTTTCAAGCACCAGCTCGCGGGTTCGGAATGACACGATAAATGCATCTGCGATCACCGTTGTCACCGCTCGGAGGACGCTTGTTCCGCAATTATCATGCCGCCTCGACTCCATAGTCTAGATCTCAGGCTGTGCAAGGTCTCATGGCCCGCAGGCTCTATTGAAACGAGGGTGGTGGCCATGTGGCTGTGGCTACCTCTGATTCGCAGCTGTTAACCTATTGCAAACAAGACCTGGGGCACAGTCGAGCCCGAAAAACCAGACATGACGAAAATTTGCTTGGCGGTGGTGTGAGTGACTTGAGCGCTCTGCGATGCATGGCATCCAAGGACGCCCGCGGTGTGGAGATCAAGTGGAGATCGCCGTGAGCGCTCGGAAATATCTGCTCCTTTTAGCTCAAGGCGAGTGGCACTGAGTGTTTGCAGTCAACGAATAGATTGAGGGTGTTTTTAGTTTTTGCTCAGACGGGATCGTACAGAAAGTACAGTTCATTATACGGACGGAAAAGGAATATACAGTGTGCACTGCTATTATGCGGGATAAATAGATAGTGGCTGAACAGAGCGTCATAGATGAACCATAATGTGGCAAAAATGTGGCTCTGAGTCCAATCAACCTCCAAAAGAAAAATCTTATGTGACATTGAGAGTGATACTGATTTCATTAGTGGCTGGAGATGGCCCCGCCTATGCAGCGTGTCGACGTTAGCTCATTTTGAGGCTGTGCTAAAAGCAGCACGTACCCCAACGAGGTTGAAGTGAGTGACGATCAACTGCGCCTTGCCCTTTGGTGCGCTCTTGGGAATGTGGATTCTGAAGTTCCGGAGAGGCTGCAGGTGATAGGGATTTGGGTTCGGATATTGGGGTTTAAATGGACCATTGTACAGGATAGTTCCGAGGCCGCCGATGCTCGAGGGGCACACATTGTTGGGACAAGGATTGAAGCTGATTACAATGCCAACCTCAATAGAGGATGATATAGAGTCCTGAGGATGACGGTCAGACCTCACGATGCGTAAGAAATTCGGCACACATACTGGGCGAACAACCTCAACTACCACAGGGTGTCCAGCTTTGACTGTAGCTCCATCGGCGGGCTCGCCAATCTGGATGCCTTGAGCAGCAGCAGCAGCAGCGCAGAGAAGAATCGCAAGAGCGGAGCTGAAAATCTTCATTGTAGGCGATGAGATGGAATATGATGAGTGTTTGTGCTTTCCTTTAAATAGAACATGCTCAGGCTCGGCGGGCAGGAGGTTCCGTCAGGGCAAAATGGCAGTGCTGATCAGTGCTAAATCTGAGCCTCAGGTACCAGTGCCTGGCAATGACCTCTGCTTAGCGGTCTTAACGTGGGCTTGGCAGAGGCCTCGCGCACAGTGCATTGCACAGCAGACGAATGCACCGCCAATGAGAAAAGTTATATTTAGAAGAGTTTGAATATTTAGAAGAAGCATGGGGTTTAATCAAAACGAATAACATATTCGTTCTGGCGCGGTTCGGATTGGTGTCCTGAAGAGGACGCAAGGTTGTAATTCATACACGTGACATTACCGTTACGTAAATAATTTACTTGAGCCACCAGCGGCGAGCGCCCATGACCGCCCATGACCGCCCATGTTGATTTGGCCATGCTTGTGCAGCGTTCAGCGAGAAGAAAAGCACAATCGAGCGGCTGTCCTTTCTAGTGTGCGTGTATGAAGGTCAAATGAGCTCAGGCATGCTGCTCGTCGCACTCTAGCAATCCCTGTTCGTAACTTGGTTCAAATCTACAAGTGCACAGATTTATTTCTTTGATTTAAACACGAAGCATCGAGCCCAAGTATACTTAAATGATAAAAGATAACTCAAAATATTCGGAGGTCTGCATCCAACGCGTTGATTTAGATACCGCCCCGATTTTGATTGTTGATTAAAGCCCAGCAGCGGTCTTCAACTTTGCGAAGTTTGGGGAGCCAAGACCGGTGACAGGGTCCCATCCAGCCTTCGCAGAGAAGCCATTGGTGCTGCATCCCGGGTTCGTGCCTAAATTGCATGTCAGAGATTAATCAAGCATTCGACTACGGCGGACCCACCTGAGGTAATGTCATTGAGCGCACTCGGGTTCGCGTACAACAGCGGGTTCAAGAAACCAAGGGGACTCTTGCCGGCAGCGACAAGCTGGTCGTTGATAAGCGAGAAGATGCTCGCGGAAATAGGTGTGGCACACGACGTGCCAGCCACGAGCTCGGCAGTGCCTCCATTGTAGATTTCGACGTTCTCAGCCTGGGCGGCGATGTCAGGGAAACCACGTCCAGTTGTAGTGTATTTCTAGAAATCAAAATATTATTAGCAGTCGCAACAAGAGAAGGGGCTGTTTGCGTACGCCTGAGTAGGTAGTGCCAATACTCTTGACATAAGCGGCAGTAACAGCGGACTGATAGGATGGCGCAGTGAAGATGGTGGAGAACCCTCCTCCTGAGAGCGCTGCAGCTGTCTCAGTAGTTCCTTGAGTACCACCCACAGACGTAACGCTAAACCATCATTAGATATAACCCCCAAACAGAGCGACTGAAGTGACTTACTATGGGCACGTTGAAGGGAAGGTAGGACTAAATATTTGTCAATTCTTGTCCGCAGATTTCACAGTGCATACTCACACGAAGGTGGTACATGACTGAGATTGGCCACCTGATACCCCCTAATGTAAAGGTTAACGCTGAGATCAGAGGTTTCGAGCAAATTTTGTAGCTCACACCGTCACCGGACGCAAAGAACTGTCAATGTTTTCGTCAGATCCTGAACAAATTGCGCACAAATGAGTACTCACGACGGATGTGCCTCGAGCACCAAGTTGCATGTAGGCATTGCAAAGCGTGTTCGCGGCAGAGGCGGAGAGACCGGGCTCATTGAATGCATATGAGGTTGTCAAGACGTGTGGGATGGTGGGAAGAGCGAGGAGATAGTTGACCATATCCAAGAACCCGTCCCAACCATCGCTATTGGAGCTTCCAGCTGACACAAATGTCACAGGGACACCAGATGCACTGATCGTACGACGTTAACCAGCGTGATAGGGTAATAAAAGTGATAAGACAAATCACGTACATTCCAACGGTATATTGGATGTCAAGATTCTATTTCAATGAATCATTGACGTAAATAGATGGCCTGAAGAGATTTTGGTTTGACGCACAGCTTCAATGCCAGCGTCACTGGCGCTTTGGGGATTCGAGCCACCATCCAGAGTGTCCAAGGCGAACGTGGTAGAAGAAGACAAATCGGGACGCAAAGCAGTAAGGAAGCTCTAAAATCGCCGATGAACATGAGTAAAAGTCAATGAATGAGGGATATTTGCATTCTGACTTTGAGATCGGCCTTCTGTGCCCATTGATTGAGGAACCCAGCAACAGCAAGCTGGTTGGATGATTGCGTTGCCTTGGTGGTGGGGATACCGTAGAGAGACTGAAGACAAGCAGGAGTCACGACACTACTGCAGCTTTGAGCCGCAGCCGGACTGGGACGGGTGACATTTGATGGCAGAGGTGAAACGAGCAGGGGGAGTCCCGGGCTTCCCGAAAGGAAGCTGAAGATATCAAGATCAGAATTTTTCGGGTGCACAGAGTGAATAGCTTACTTGGTGGTGGGGTGTACGTAGTCCAAATGCTCGCTAAGAGACGAGGGAATGGAGTAGGAGAGCGTACGGATCTGCTCTTTCCCGGAAGCTACGTGCTGATAAACGGAGAACTCGGCATTGAACATATCGTTTGCTTTGCTGACAGGAACCGAGAAACCAAGCCAATCACCGGCAGGTGACATTGTGGTTGCCTCGACACCGTTGGCTTTGAGATAGGCGTGGACAGCGTCGATTGCAGCCTGACTAGGTTTGACATATTCCTCAACCTGGTCTCAAGAGATTAGAATAGAATATCTTTGGCCATAGATAAACGCAGATTACCTCCTCCTTTGACAGATGTTTTCCGTAATTCGGGCTATTTGGCGTTGAGACATCATATAGCGCTTTCTCCAGGCCGGCAATGTCACCTTGCTTGAGAGCAATGCGCAACGGAATAGTCTGCTCTGCTGGAGCAGCGCTCTTCACCACAAAGCCCTCTGGAACTGTAGACTTGGACTCGCGCACCAACATCCCTGAGCGGGGAGTGGGCCCAGCAGACGCGAAAACTAGAAGCGAAGCGAGAAAGACCGAGCGAATGGCAATCATCGTTGTGCGGATGGGTTGTTGAGAGAAGACTGAATGAGATCCCATGCTCTTATAAGTTCGTCGCGCAGATGGAGATCATGTGCAGTAATCATGAACGCGTGGATCAAACGAGCTATTATGCTTGGCTAGATGCCTTCCAAGGACCGCAAAGCAGACCCTGAGTGCCGTAGCACAAGCTACACAGAGCTCCGGGATGGCCGCACACTTCTCATCTCTATTGAATTTGGTCTTGCGATGATAGGAAATGCTGTTTTGAGCGTTCTCAATGCGACAAGCTCGACGTAGCGACAGGACGAGAGCAGAAGCGCTGCCAAGACTCAGATAAGGACCCGAGAAGCAGATTCTTGTGACCATCAATGTCGATGTTTGAATGCCACAATGTCCTACCGCTAGATAAGATATGTAATCGATATAAAGTTAGACGCTCACGATACTCTGCGGGAGTTGGCACATATTTGCGGGACAGCATCTTGGAAACCATCGCTTTGAGCCTATATTTAGTGGGAGCTTCAGGCACAACATGGGCAGGAACGACCTAGAAGTTGATTTTGATATGAGCGACGTGATCACCGGGCAAATAGACGCATCTTTGGCCTGTATAGGAAGTAGAAACTGACCAATGATACTGACGCATGCAGATGGCGCTTGCTATCTGGAGCCACGCTGTCTTCAAAGCACGAGCCGATTGTAGTAAACGAGCAGTATGAGCCGCGTGGACCATCAATGAGCAATCTCTATCTGCAAAGATTCACGCATGGAAAGTCTGATATCGACTCGTGAGCTCTGCTGGCGCCCAAGAAGCTCAAGACGATCTCTCAAGCTGAAGCCCTTCTTCTGCTTGGAAGATCATATCGGTTGAGTATAATCCGAGTAATGATCAGGAAATCTGCTAGAAAAGCGAGCCGTCAAGAGTACGTGGTCGCTATGCAAAAGGACAGTCCTCAAAACTTCACCTGAAGGCAAGCACAGCCACGTGCACGTGCACGTGGTCGTTGGCGGGACCATACGAACTTGGGTCATCTGACCGCTTCTTCCACTTCCCGTTTGCTTCCCGCCCCTCCAACCGCATGCGGCAATACTAACGGCTAACTCACATGTGTCACATATCATCCAGTAGCAGGAGGATTCTTAAACAGCTGTCCACAAGTCCGGTTGATTCGGAGATTCGTCACTGCGAGGCCGCTACGCGCCTCCTCATTTGTCCTTCTCATAATGGCTATCTCCAACAAATTTTCTATTAAAAGCTTATTACATGTTTTCTTTCAACACCGCACTTTTACACAGAGGGTGTCTAACGCTTCTTCGGTGTGCATTTTTATTCAACTAAATCAGCCAACCAAGTGCATGATCGGCTGAGTAGAGTACAGTCGTGATCATGATGTACACCCACATGGCGTTGTAAAATAATTATCCATATCGGCCACGCAATATTAGGGCCTATCTTTAGCATTTTCTCTCAGATTTTCTGATCAGATACCTTTGCATATCCAGTGAGCCGCTCACCCAGTAGGATACCAGGCTTCATAGAAGAGCGGCGCTGCTCCAGACTGGCTCTAGCTACCAGAATAAGTGACAACCACTTCTTACGCGCGGCAAAATACTTGCTGCATGCCCGATGGTCAAATGTGCAGTTTAAAGCGTTATGATCGACGACGTACTATGAACTCCTTTCCCGGTAAACGTTCTGAGATGAGCACCAAGCTCCAGCGATACAATCCTCCCAGAGGTTAGAGGTCAAAATCGGCTTCTGGATCGCTAATCTGCGTGTATAATGTCAGCGCGAGCTGCTGTTTGAATCCCACCTTGCAGCTTTGGCCCATGGCGCGAACTCCGATCGCACTAATCGCACCAAGCTAAGTAGAAGTCGCTCCTCCGGCAAGAGTGGGTTCAACCGATTCCCTCCATTTTCCAGTGCAGCAATTACTTTGATGTAGTTGGATCCAAGAGGAGCGTTATTGAGCGATAGTATGGGAAAAGAAATGCATTCTTGGTGAAGTAGATGGACTGCATGACCCGGAGATTTTCCGTCCAGTCCGCTGCTGGCAGGGGCAGAGCTGCAACCAGCGGGGCAAACAAGCTTACCCCAACGTCACAAATTGACAAGTTTCGTGCCTGCTGAGGTGTCAGTGACGCATTACATGCGTGAGAGTGCCAGCGCGTAGTTGCCTCACCTGAGAGTGCCAGCGAGCGCAGTTGCCTCAGCTGAGGTTGCCAGCGTCTTTTGAACATGGTTCCGCTCGGCGGGTGCTCCTAAATTATGAAGAAAATTGGCGCTCAAATGCCTGGTGGATAGACTTGACCAGAACAGTAAGAGCCAATGACCTTTTGTTGATCGAGTACTCAGACGGTTCGTGATATCGAAGGTGAAGATTGTATTCATGCGGTTTTGGCGTTGCTGGCAAGAGTCTAGCTGACAAAGAGCACGGATCTGTATTGCTTTATTTGTAGCGATCTCTTCCTTGGCCAGAGTGCTCGCTCTACGCATCTTTTTCGGAACATGAGATGCTCAATTGCAACGCCGAGTTGCTGCCGTGAATGAGCCAGCGATTGCGTCTATCGTGGAGCGTAGAAGATCGCAGACATAGTCAGCATGCTCTCGAAACTCTCTGCAAGATGCAGCGCATAGACGACCCAAGCCAGCATGCGAAAGTGAACGTTTCAAGAGTAGATGACGCAAAGCTGTCGCGGTCGAACATTTCATCATTTTAGTTACCATTTTAGGCGACGGGAGGGTAGTTTGGTAACCACGTGGACGGACTTACGCCAGTTTATCCGGTTTGCGTTCGCTGGCTTTGTTGGTTGACTCTACTCTTTCATCACAGTCTGAACGCCAGCGTTTGTCCCTGAATTGTGACTGAGTTGCGCTGGCACCACTCTATCTCCCCTTGCTAATCGCAAGCTTTATGTCTTATTTGCTTCCTCGCATGTTTTCTAAGTGTTGTCATCGGCCCTCCTGACCAGCTATGACCGACATGAGTTGCGCCTTAATTCTCTCAATGCGGTTGCCAGCGCACGCGCATCTGTCGATCCCGTCGGCATAGAGTCTCTCTACGCTGATTTCATCATTTGTTCAGCCTTTTCCAGCCAACCTGTTCGGCCCATTACCCCGGATTGTCGTCTACCGACTGTCCTAGGGCATCAAGTTCTCGATCATGTGTCGTGATTATAGTTCAATGAAATTCAGAAGCACTATGGCTCTACGATGATGCGAAACTTTGACGTGGCAAGGGCAGATAGGTCTGTCTGCTACTTGTGTTGAACGATGAAGTATAAATATTCACGACGAGCAACGATTTGTCTCCAGAATTCACTCGGTTCTCTCTTTCCTCGTCTTGCGATCCACTCGAGACGCAATGCTCTTCAAATCCATTGTGGTCGCTCTCAGCGCCGCACTCGGCTCCCTCACCTCGGTCGCCGCTCTCGGTTCATCATGCAGCGCGCCTTTGGGTGCTGGTACTGCCGCAGCTGGTGCACCGTACTGGTTGCAAAACATCGCTCATCAAGGAATCGCTCCAACCAACCCCTCGCCCGGCTCATACCAAGTCTTCCGCAACGTTAAGAACTTCGGTGCCAAGGGTGATGGTGTGACAGATGATACCGCCGCAATCAAGTAAGTTCCTTTCCAAAACAACGCTGGCTTATCTAACCAATCTTCCTCAGTGCTGCTATCAGTTCAGGAGGCCGCTGTGGAGGCGGAAGCTGCGGCTCCTCCACACTCTCGCCCGCCGTCATTTACTTCCCTGCCGGGTACGCTGTATTCAACTGGTGCTTCATGGCTTGCGCTGACATCATCATAGTACATACGTTGTATCAACGCCCATCATTGCCTACTACTACTCGCAACTCATCGGTGACGCGCGCACACCCCCCACTCTCAAGGCCACCTCCGGATTCTCTGGTATTGCTGTCATCGGTAAGTAACGCTCTCGATATCAGACATTACTATCACTAACTTTCCCTTCACAGACGCTGACGTCTACGAAGCTGGCGGTGCTGAGTGGTATGTCAACCAGGACAACTTGTATGTGACCAAGATCCTTGCAGCTTGTTACTCTGGCTGACAGCTTTACCCTAGCTTCCGCTCAGTCAGGAACTTCGTCATCGATCTCACTGCTGTACCGGCGGCTAATGGTGCCACTGGTCTCCACTGGCAAGTGTCTCAGGCGACCTCGCTTATCAACATTGTCGTCGAGATGTCTACCGCATCGGGCAACCAGCACCAGGGTATATTCATGGAGAACGGCAGCGGTGGTTTCATGGGCGGTAAGTGCAACTTCGCAATTCAGAGACACGTGACTTATATTTGTTTCAGATCTTGTCTTTAATGGCGGGAAATACGGTATCTGGACAGGAAACCAACAGTTCACTGTCCGCAACATCACCGTCAACAACGCCGCAACCGCCATCTTTGCAGACTGGAACTGGGGTGAGCGGAGAATGCAGCATTTGGCCCTTCAACGTACTCATTGAGTGTCTAGGATGGACCTTCCAGGGTGTCACTATCAACAACTGTGGTGTTGGCTTCGGGCTTGCCAACGGCGGAACCACCGAGGCAAGCCAAGGATTTGAGTCTGAGACCATCGTCGACGCTATCGTCAGCAACACGCCTATCTTCGTGCAGACCAGCGCAGCGAGTCCCAACAGCCTTTCAGGATCAATCGTCCTCAGCAACATCAAGCTTACCAACGTCCCCATCGCAGTCGGTGTTGCTGGCGGTGCTACCGTTCTTGCTGGCGGTACCACGACCATCTCGTCATGGGCTCAGGGTGATATCTACTCCGGCACCAGCGGTTCCAAGACTTACAAGCAGGGTACCATCACTGCCCCCAAGAAGGCCTCTTCCCTCCTCAACAGCGCTGGCCTGATCGTCGGAAAGGGTCACCCGCAATACGCTGCATACGATGTTTCTCAGTTCATCAGTGCTAGGACTGCGGGTGCTAAGGGCGACGGAGTAACCGATGACACTGCTGCCATCAAGGCTCTCTTTGCGAAGGTCCGTCTCCATACCCTTCGACCTCAAGCCGATGCTGATATTGCTTATTAGTACGCCGGATGCAAGATTATCTTCTTCGATGCAGGCCAATACCTCGTCACCGACACGATCGCCATTCCCGCTGGCACCCAGATTGTTGGTGAAGCGTGGAGTGTGATCTTGGGCTCCGGTTCCAGCTTCAACAACCAAAACTCGCCGAAGGTCCTCATCCAAGCTGGTACCGCCGGGTCCACTGGCGTGCTGGAGATTTCCGACATGATCTTCAAGACCAAGGGCCCCACCGGCGGTGCTATTGTTCTCGAATGGAACGTCCACGATCCCTCCGGCAACCAAGCCGCTGCAGGCTTGTGGGACTCGCATATCATTCTCGGTGGTGGTAAGTGCAATATATAATATGCGATATTCGTTTTTTTTCTGATCTTTTTTACAGCTGCTGGTACCAATCTCGAGTCGGCCACCTGCCCCTCCGGTTCCAACAATGCCGCTTGCCAGGCCGCATTCCTCGGCATTCACATTACCGCTCAGGCCTCCGCGTACTTCGAAGGTACCTGGGTCTGGTTGGCCGATCACGATCTTGATGGCAGCGGTGGGCAGCTCACGCTTTTCAGCGGACGCGGCCTTCTCTCACAATCTGCCGGCCCCGTCTGGCTCATTGGTACTTCCGTCGAGCATCATACTCTCTACCAGTACAACTTGCAAGGAGCTGCCAACCACTGGATCGGATTTGCTCAGACTGAGACTGTACGTGACTCCGCTATCACCACTCTATCTCTCGCTGACTTCCCTTCCCATTTTAGCCTTACTACCAGCCAGTTCCCGCTCTCCCCGCGCCGTTCAGCCTCAACAGTGCCTACAAGGATCCGTCTTACCCCAGCAACGCTTACGCCTGGAGCATAAACATTGCCTCTTCCACTGGGATTGTCATCTTTGGCGGTGGCTTCTACAACTTCTTCCAGGTAAACATTGCCGCCTTCCCTTGTCCTGATGCTATGCTGACCACCGATTGCTTCTTCAGAACTATAACCAGGCTTGTCTCACTGGAAATACCTGCCAGAACCAGTTGATCAACGTCGATACCGCATCCGGCGCTCAGTTCTACGGTGTCTCCACCGTCGGCGCAACCTACCAGCTTGGTGTCGCGCAGAATGGTGTCATCCACTCCAGCGATGGACCCAACGGATTCGCAGAGACCTTCACTTACTGGGCTTATTCCGGGTAAGCGACCGAGGTGCGGGGCGAAAACTGAGGATTCGGGCAGTACTCATCATCGAGCACCTGCCTGCGCTCTTGTCAATCAACTCAAATGCTCGTGTTGTGGGGGCGAGCAGATATTTTGTTATTCTTTTACATATTATGTCTTTATTTAAATGGGTCGAGTTGCTGTACTTGTAAACCAAGCAATGCATGCACGATAGTGCCATTCTGATGCAATGTCTGACTCCATCTCCTGAGCATCGGTTGGGGGCTGGCTGCTGACTATCGCAAAGCTTCAGCAGATGCTATAAGCCCATTTTAATTGCTTAGGACTCCGTAGTTTGAGATAACATCGAAGTAGAATCGAACTATAAAAATGTGACACTTGTACAGGAACGAACCTAACAGGGACAACCATGATGTAAAAGAAAAGACTACAAGAGTCTGATAGCTCAGACGTCTCAAGATTATAAAGGTATGTATGGGCGTATGAGTAGTGATGTATGAGTTTACGAGCAGAGGCATAAGCAGTAATTGTAAAGAAGTGGGAAGAGCATAGGAACAGCACCGCATAAAGTTAAACAACCAGGTCCCACACACGTACTATGCCCTGGCACTGGCTACATGCTCAGACGTCGGCAGCATGCTCCCGCTGAGGTTCCTGTCCTTCGATGGTGCAGGCCCCAGTAGCGCCTCCAACCTCTCCTCCAATCCTCCGCCAAATCCTTCGCGCTCCCACTCCCCACCTATATCGTCTAGCCCAGTCTCGGCCTCGCCACCTGGATGACCCTCAATAACGCCCGATGCACGAAGGAGACTGCTACCCTTCAGTGGCGAATGCGAAGGTGTGTAGTGCTGAGAGGCTTGTGTCAATCCGGACACGCTGGGAATGTGCGGCGGGGGGTCGGCAGACGAGGCTGATGAAGTGAGCGACGAAAGCGGTTGAAGAGTGGTGGGCGTCGATGCAAGCAGGTCGGAATAGGCAATAAATGACAGACGGTTCGATGTAGTCGTGTTAAGGCCGCCGGGTGTCATAAGGGACAGGTTCGGTGAGCCCATTGGCGAAGGGGGATGAGAAGTGGAGAATGGGACAGGGGGGAAAGAGGGAGACCGCGATTGCATAGCAGGAGCATGCTGAGTGTGTGATGTGCCTTGAAGAGGAAATGACGAGGGTGGGTGCTCCATGGTTGTGGTTGTTGGACTCGATCCTCCTGATCCTGCTGTAGACATCGATGTAACGGAGTAGTAGGCTGACGTTGGTGTGATGATAGAGGGCGTGGAAGCGTTGGGAATGGCTTCAAGAAGACTTTCATTAACAGGCGATGTTTGGATTGAAAGTGAGCCAATTCTCGCGGTGGGGCTGAGTGTCGCATTGGGTTGCAGGGAGGGACTGGGCATACTGAGCAGCAAGCTCGCCTTCCTCGACCCTGAAGTCGGACTCGGACTGCGGCTTCCATAGCTGCCTATTGGACTAGCCATTCCACTCCGGCCTCCGATGGATCCGTAAAGGTGATCCTTGGCAGGTGCCACGACACTGATCCGGTCATCATCGAGGGGGTTGCTCGACGTCGTCGCAAGAATAGCAGCTGCGCTATCCAATACTGTTGGAACGCTTTGGTCGAGTTGTTCTGTGGCCTTTGAACGCGGTGTTCGATGTGGATTGGAAGGGTGATGGTGGTGGTGCGGGGGAGATGGGGAAGTAAGGGGTTCGATGTCTCGCTCGAATATTGCGGACGAAGATGAGTGGCTGGTGGTAAGCACGTATGAGCATTTGGGGGAGAGGAAAATGATCAAAGAGCATACACAGATGTTGGGCTGCTTGGAATTGAGTTGGGTGATTTTGATCCCAACCGGCCAGAGGCGACCCCAAGGCTGCCACCGACACTCACACCTCCGGTCGAGTTTATTCTTCCAGAGACTTTTCTCTCGCGCCCTGGAGAGCCAAGAGCAGACTGTGAGGTTACGTGGCGGACCCCGAGAGATGAGGGGTACAACTGCGATGCTACTAATAATGCATGCATCATCAGCTTCACTTCGACTTCAGGTGAAGTTTCCACACTTACTCGCAACAGATTCTGGTGAGGATATGACAGACATAGTAAGCTATGAAAGAGATGGGAACAAGGGGAAGAGTTGAGAGCCTTGTGGGTTTATGGAAGCAACTTGAGTATCGTAGCGGACGTCAGTTGGTTTGGCCCGACGTCAATCACCTCGTGGCGCACGCCTTCGTTGCCCCTTCGCCCCTTTCCGGCTACCGAACAAAGCGGATAGCGCGAAGAAATGTTCATTTTCAGTTCACTTTTACTTCTGACCTCCCATACGGTCATGCTCGAAATTAAGTCTTCGGAGCTTAGCAAAAGTCTCGATAGAGCTGCGTTCATTCTTGCTCCCCATTTTTTCAATCATAGGCTGTGTAGAAACTGCTACCTGTGCCGGCGTCACCATCTCGCCTGGATAACAACGCTCTTGCTGCTGCCCCGTGCTTCCTCATGAGGCGCGGAATCTTCCTTCAATGGAGTTTGGTATATTCCAACTCAATCTGGTACAGTATGTCACATATCTGCTTGGGAGACAGATACGCGCGTCTTTCCATCGGATCCGGCCTTCGCTCTCGATTCGTTGACTTCGCCTTCGCCGATGATGTATTTTTAAATTACCTGGTTCATAAAACTCTGTGGCCAATCCACATTATGCGGGCTGCTTTCACCTCCATTTCATGAGCAATCAATATCATAACTTGCCTCCTAACGCCACCCAATCATTAAACCCTCAACCCATTGGCACCTCGCACCTCAGGTCCTCGCCACTCAAAGCCAGCCGTCCAGAAGTAGAAAATAAGACCTTTCTCTCGTCTGATTATCAATGATTCTAGTTGTGATGGTTACTCGCCGCAATCACTGGCTCAAGTTGGGCAGCTGACCCTCCGGATCTAATGGATCCTGGTACAGCGGTACATGCACAAACTGCTCAAATAAGTACCTGGGTCACCATTTCATATTGACGTCGGCTCGTATCATTTTTCGGGTTGCTGGTGACGTGACAAAAAAAATTTGGACATTGGATGCATCATCGAAAACAAATATTTGAGAAATAATAGATCTATTCTCAATTGTATGCTCCTAGTTGAAGTGACGCTAACTCGATGACAAGGGCCCGCAGCTGCTTCGGTACTTGCCGATAACAATCCGATGCCAACTTCCAATTGGCGCCCGCTCTCGTCCCGGACCAGTGATATCCATGAAGTACTTACATCGGGGAATCTGGATGATTCGGCTATTGACTATTCCTTGATGCTTGATGGTATACGACCGCGCACAATGGATTCTTCAGATAATCACCCGCTGTCGAATGCTGAACGCCGCGTCGGCTTGCTGGTCGAACGCGTACCCCGAACATTGACATCAGGTAAGCACGGTCAACAAGCTGGCTTGGATATATCTTAATTCATTTGATCGCGCATCACGTCAGTAGAGCCAACAAAGCGTCAATCAAAGTTCCATTTGCGACGGGATTGAAACGATGCACTGCATGTCACGGTTGTCAGTTGTGCAATGACCAACTCGCGTCCTGAGTCGATCTTACATATGATCGCAAATAGCTGGATGGTGCGTAAAAATAACATACTTCTGCTATGATGAGATTGACTAAAGACACTCCACCTTCTCAGCATGTTGGGTAATCAACAGCCTGATGATTAATGTTAGGCCGAGACACCCACCTCTTCACCGTGGTTGCCATATCCAGCAGGATAACTCCGGCACCTAGACCATAGCAGCAGACGCGATGCCACCAAATTATCTTGTATGGTATGCACATGCCCGAAATTACGGCTCCCAAACGACCTACGAGCCGAAAAAATGGCGACAAGCTGCCACGAATTTCACCGCGGCTTGCCTGAAATCTCCGGAGCGTATAACTACGCACCTCAAATCCTGAAAGTGCTGGGCTCGAAACTTATCGAATTCGAAATGTTCATAACTGCTGCACGAGTGGCACTCTCGCTGTTGTTAGCTTCTCCGCTGGCCTTCGGACAGCTGTCTGGGACAGTTGGACCAACAACATCCCATGCAGCGAAACGCAATACCATTTGCAATGTTCTCAACTATGGAGGCGCGGTTGGCTCCTCAGTGAGCATCTCGATCCCGACGTCCAAATTCTTGGCTTCTTACAAATATGCAGGACATTGGACCGGCCATCCTTTCAGCATTTAACAATTGTGTCAAAGTTAACTCAGGTTCGACACTCTATGTCCCACCGGGAAACTATGACATGGCTACATGGGTGACCCTCGATGATGGATCTCACTGGGCGTTCCAGCTCGATGGTTATATTACTCGCACCGGTAATTGATCAGCGCTCAACTCCTCATTCTGACTGGCGACTTAAAATGTCTCTTCAGCGACTACTGGCGGCCACATGATCGTCATTGAGAATGCGCTCGACTTTGAATTTTACTCTAGCACCAGCGCGGGCACCATCCAGGGTCTTGGATATCAATGTCGTAACGCTGGGTAAGTCCATGCCTGAGACTCCTGACTCAAAATTTCATGACTTTGGCAGCCCTCGTTTGATGCGCATAGTAACATCGACCAGTTGGTCGGTGCATGACCTCATACTGGTTGACTGTATGTGTATACAAGAGTATTCTTCTATCCTGTACTGAGATAGACACCTGCAGCGCCCGAGTTCCATTTGGTTGTTCAAGACGGTTCTAACGGAGAGGTTTACAATCTCGCTATTCGGGGGGCCGATATCGGTGGCTCCGACGGTATCGATAT